>PVIH01000192.1:374195-441429 GCA_004025045.1 Sigmodon hispidus
TCCGGCCTCCAGCCACCAGCCAGCCACCAGCCACCAGCCACCAGCCACCAGCCACCAGCCAGGCAGCTGTGAGAAGCAGTGAAATTAAGATATACACAATAAAGGTTAAGAAGCTCGGGGCAAAAGGTAGATGAAGAGAAACAAGATAAGTTATATCTTATTTTCGTTATAAGAGCTAACAGAAAGCAAGCATAAGATAAGACTAAGCTAATAAGTCTCCGAGTCATGATGGGAGCTGATTGGTGGTCCAACAGAAAACGCCTACTACAGCTTTGTCCTTGTCCCGTGTGTCCCCAAGGAAAAGCCTTGAACTAGAGTCCCTGAGTGGGCAGGGTCCCATAACAGTCATAAGGCATTGACTTACTGGCTGGACAGATCGCAGAAACCACAATCACGGGGATAGTCACGGGGTACCTGAGCTGCTCCCCCAACAGCCTTTCTCTCCGATTCAGGGGTCACTTGTTAAAAACATCCCTAACTGGTCCTGTTGTAAGCCCCTCCTCCAGCAGTACCGAACAGCATCTCCTTTTGCTTCATCAATGTGATGAGTTCTGGTTGCTTTAATGCCCGGAACTTCTCTGTTGCCCCTGACCCCAGCAAGGAGACTCTGTCACCTTGTTTGGCTTCTTGGTCAAAAGCATAGTCTTTGAGTATTAGTGGAGTTTTCTTCCCTCACTGTACTGAATTCAGAGGCAGTTTCTTCAGAAGGGTGGCCGACTCACTCACAGCCTGGAGTCTGGACTCAGATCATGTGCTCTTGGTAGGAACCTTGTAACCAGGGTCTAGAACAGGCCCCTGCCACCAGCTGAGGCCTGGCCTCCCCAAAACCTCTCTTTCACTTTTCCCGGTGTTTAGGGCAGCTCACTGTGGTGTTCTGTGAAGTAACAGACTAACAGACTATAGGAACCGCCATAAAAGTGCTTAAATTCTGGTCTGAGCTAAGGCCAAACACTGGCCTCTAGTGACCTTTGCAGGCTACTAACAGCAGGGTCCTTTTATGTGTCTCATGTTATGGGGAGAATAACTCAGCCCTAAATCTGTGCAGAAGCCTTTCCCTCTAGAACAATCCAGGCATCAGAGTCCTGCCTGTGTGGGTGCTTTATGAAGTGTCTCGACATAGAAGGGGAGAGCAGGGTTTGCAGGGTGGAAATAGTTCCCAGGTCGCTTTGTAGCTTCGGGGTCCAGAGAGTAGCGGTAAGTCATGCGTCCGCAGTCCACGTCCATCTGACGTTGCCGTGCTCTGTCCCGGCAGAGCCTGCGGGCTGGTGGGCGAGGAGTCCGGGGCTTGGGAGGCAGGTGCTGAGGCCGGTCCAGCGCCGGGGAGGAGCCCTCCGCAGGGGCGTCGCGCGCGGCCGCGGGCTGCGGGGGGCGGGGACGCGCGGGGCGGGGCGCAGGCGGCGGAGCCCCGGCATTGCGCGCCCCGCGCCGGCGCTGCACTCCAGCCTTGGCCACCAACCGCGCCGCTAACTCGGGGCCGAAACTTCCCGGGGTCCCCGCTCCAGGCCGGTGGCGGCACCCGGACGGACGGCGGGGACTCCGCGTCTCCTCGGGCCCCGAGCCCGAGCAGCCTGCGGCCGATCCGGAGCTCCGGGCACCCCGCGTTCATCAAGGCAGACCCAGAACTCCGGGCGGGCAGGCTCCGGCCGCCGATGAGGAGTAAGGGGCGGCTGCGCGAACGGCCCGCGCGCTGAGCCGAGGCTGCCCTGTTCCGCGGCCGACCCGACGCCGCAGTCCCCGCAGGTAAGCTCGGGAGTCCGGCCGAGGGCGCTGCACGGCCAGGTGGCGGGAAAGGGGCGCGCGGCGACCGACACCGCGGGCTGCTGCGAACAAAGCTGGGGCCGCGCGCGGGTGCCTGGCGCGGGCAGGTGGGGCGCGGGCGTCCAGGGGCTCCGCGCTCGTTCTTTCGGCGTGTGGCCAGGAGAGGGGCTGGCCAGGCGCTGCGCATCGCCCGGAGCTTCTGTGTCTCTCCCGGCTTGGCGGAACCCAGCTGCAGTTTTCCGCGGGAGTGTACGTACGGCACAGAGTGTCTCCAACAGGTACCGCGAAGGAATGACTCTAAGCTCCTGTCCCAGGCCAGAGCGGGTCGCGCCTTGGAGATGTGGTGCTGTATGGTTTTTCGATTGCCCCTTTGCATCTCTCTCTCCATCCTCATGGGGCGCCCCGGCTGGTATCTGGCCCAGCACTCAACTTTCTTAGTTGGTCAAACTCAACTTTTTTAGGTATTGCATCTTTACAGATCATTGTTGGGCACCGCTTATTTTGCTTCTAGATCGATCGGTTCTATTTTACAAGCAGAGAAACTGAGGTGGTTTAGGCCCAGGATGAGTTACTCAGTGATTTGATTGGGGGTGGGAGGTGGGGTGGAGTAAGCGTTTGCCCTCCACTTTACCAAGGTTTACCAGGCCACGTTGGCAAAGCTCTCAGCGGCTGCCACCCTGGGCAGTTTTAGCCTACTACCTGGAAGAAAGAAAAAGACCCAGGGTCAAGTTAGCAATCTCCTGAACTGCTCAGGCCACCTCGGAGCTCAGGCTACCCATTTACCTGAACTATATTCATGTTGTCAGTATAGGAACGGAGTTAGCAGGCAGGCAGAGACTCCTTGCTAGATACCAGCACTCTGGCAGGCCCATGTAGAAGCATAGTGTTCCTATTTCGTGGCTGGCCAGGTAGCACAGGACTTCTGGAGTAGGGGGTACATTCTCAGAAAGCTGGAGGACCTTCCCCTGTACCCACTGTTGCTGCATGGATCCACATGGAGAGAGTGCTTATAAAGAGGAGACCCTGATCTCAGGTACAGGCTGGAGATGCCAGTCCAGCAGCCACAACCCTAGCCTGGGAAACACCCCACCTTGGTGCAAGGCTGAGTTGGGAAGGCTGGGTGATGGCTTTCTTTTATTTCAAAATAGTGGCACGTCTCTCTTTGACACATGATTGGTAGTTAATAGCAAGGAAGAGATTCATTTGAAAAACCAATGCCCAGAGACCCAGAGGGCCGGTGTGATGAGTAAGGTCTTCATGGGATGTGAAGTGCAGGAACCCAAGGCAGGAGCTGTACCTGAATCCAGGCCTCCTAACCCACAGGTGCAGGTGGCTGACACCATGAGGGGCTGTGGGTGACCTCCTTTAGGTTGTCTTGTTTTAAGGCTTTCACTATGTAGCCCTAGCTTTCCTGGAGCTAACTCTGTAGACCAGGCTGACCTCAAACTCTAGAGATCTGCCTGTTTCTGCCTCTCCAGTGCTGGCATTAAGGGAGAATGCCACAATGCCCAGCTTCCTTTACCCACCCCCCTTCCCTTCCCTCCCTAAAGTCAGAGGCTCTGTGACAGTGTGGGGATTTGCATGCCCAGGGAACCCATTCAGGCACAGAGGAGCCTGCTGGTTCTTTCCCATCTGTGGAATTCCCCATTTCCCAGGCTTCTGGGTATTTAAGTATGTGAGTGATGGTGTTTGCTCAGGGTGTTTTAAACCCTAACCTTTTTAGTGCATGTGTAGTTGTGACACTTTCTAGGACTTCTTACTTGGGCTGAAACAATCCTTTGTTTAAAAGGAAGCATAGAAGCCAAAGGCTCAGACTGGAGGGTCGCTCAATGGTAAAGTGTATGCTTACTGCGTGTTTCAGGTCCTGGGTCTCATCCCTCGAAACCACCCCCCCAATATTCCCAAAATTGCTGGTGGACATATACTTCATATGTGAAGAAGATCAGATCTTGGATTGTTCGTCACCTCTGTATTCATTCTTCTCTTGGCCCAGTGGCAACTGAAAGATTATGCTTGTTTGCAGGGCTGAGGCTGGAACCCAGGGCCTTGAGCTTGCCAGGCAATTATTCTGTGTTCGAACTCATTCCTAGCTCAAATGAGTTTTTTTTTGTTGTTGTTTTTTGGTTTTTTTGTTTTGTTTTTTTTTAAACTTTATTTATTTATTTGTCTTGGTGTTTGCCTGGAACTGGAACTACAGACAGTTGTTAGCTGTCATGTGGGTGCTGGGAATCGAACCCGGGTCCTCTGGAAGAGCAGACGGTGCTCTTAACCGCTGAGCCATCTCTCCAGCCCCTCAAATGAGTTTTTAAATGATTTTGTCATTTGTTCTTTAAAGGAGAGGCAAGTCTGGTTCATTCTGACTTTTAGGACAGTTCTGGATTGCTATATTCTGACTTCCGTAGTGCGGCCAGATCAGTCCACAGTTCTTGGTTTGCTCTACTGGATCTTTTTTATGCAGCTATCATTTATCACCTTCATCTTCTAGAAAAGTCTTCAGTATCCACCACCCATACCTCAGTACAGTCCTCAGGGGTTCCGTGGCGATATAATAAGTGGTGGTTGTATTTCAAGTCTCTCTCAAGACTTGAAACAGCTGTAGATGTGAAAATCCCCAGACAGTGCTGGGAGCCACATATCCAGGCATCCGAGGCTGGTTTCTCTTGAGCATTTTCAGACCATATTGGGAATCCAGAGAATCCAGGGCACAGAGGTGGTGATCAGCAGGAAGCTTTTCTTCATGCTTTTTCTAGCAGCCTGTTGGTGGAGTCCCAGAAATGGACCTGCTGTGGATTCAATTCTGGCTGGGTCTTTTCCTTCAGCAAGAAACACCCATGGGTGCCAGAGAGCAGGTGACTGGCCGGCTCTTCCCAAACCTTCACCACCCTGGGTGGCTGTTTACCTGGCTAAATTTAAACCTCCGCCCTCGGAATCCCAGCCTGACCCCCTGGATCACCGGCTGCTGTGACCACTGGCCGACTGCTGTGGCTGCATTTCCCGACTTCGTCCCTGTGGTTACAGTTTGGTCATTCTGTGCCTGTGAGCCCTCTTTCAGGCTTTCTAAAGTTGGCCTCTCTCCTCCCTGCATCTCCACCCCTGTGGCTTTTCTTTTTCAACTCTTCCGTGCAGGCTGATTTAGAACCTGGGTCTGGCAGGAGCCTCGCCCTGACACCCTTCCAGAGGCCATGCATGGAAGGTTCAGGAAAGCTGCTCTTGGGAGGGAGCACTGACTCTAAGGCACACTCAGCCCCTTTCAGGTCTGGTGTCCCCTCACTCACTGAGTGCTGGCAGAGCTACAAGTACTAAAGGGTGCTTAAGAGGCTTTCATCTCCCCTGAATTTGGCACACCCCAAACTCGAAATTCCAAAGAGCTCACCTGTTTCATGTGCCCTGATCTTTGTATCCTTGTTTTCCCTTGGACTTTTGGCCTGTTCTATTTTGGAGATAGGATGTGTATCATACCATCTCTCTTTTTTTTGGCACTTAGCTTCTATAAAGCAGGTTGTCTTAAAGACCCCTTCGGTTCTGACCCCTGTTGCTCTACACGGCTTTGCCCTGGCGGTTTGTGGAAGACATGGTGCTGTGGCTGCATCCCAGGTGGGAGGCATGGTAACAGGAGTCCAGAGATGCTGCCACTGGCGATGGCAAGGTGCTGAGAGGAAGGCCCAAGTCTTGTCCTTTCGAGGTTACTGTTTCAGAAAGCACGGGTCTCATGGGCAAGGTTTTGTGGCCACACCTCTAGAGACTTAGATTGGTTTCCTGGTCCATCCTAGCAGGGATTTCTGTTAGGTACATCCTGACGATTATGACAGGGCTCTTTGTCTATAGCTTCCAATGACTTGGAGACAGGCACCTATTTTGTTATTATTGTTTGTTTTGCAATTTAGGCACTTAATTAGGGGTTTTAAAGCTTAACTAAAAAGTTAAATTATTTGAGTTCAGCCTTGAAAAGTCTGCTTCTCAGTAGCTTCCTTGAACCCAGAATACAAATTCCTAAGCTGTTGTCCTTGTGCATGTGATTCATAAGCCCACAGTGCAGCTAGCCAGGTTTGTGGGCAGTGACTGAGTTTGGGTTAGAAAAGCCATTGGCTCAGAAAGGTGGTTCACCAATTGCACCCTCCACAACTCACCGCCAATTTATCTGCAGATGTCAAGTTAGTCCTGATGGAGGGCAGAATTTAACAAATCTTTACTCAGAATTTCCCGAGAAACTTCTCAGCTATGTTGAAAATAAAACAGAGCACAACATAGCACAGAATATCATGAAGCTGTTGTGGCTGGGCTGGCGGTGGTCCTGATGTTGCCAACCTCACCACACTTGCTCACAATGTGAGGAAGCCCAGCGCTCAAAGTGGGAGGCACACAGCAACCTTGCCTCGGGCGGTACCTTTTATGCCTTCCTGTATGCTGTTCTTGAGCCAGTGGGCAGATGTAGAAAAGAGCCTGGTATACCAGCTTCCTTCTCACCCCAGGGAAGGAGGCCGCCAGAGCACAGCTAAGACTGTCACTGGTGTATCTTGAAGACTATATACTTTACCTGCATTTGTTGAGAAGTTTCTCTTGGGAAAATTTGAGTAATGAATTACTAAATACTCTGCAGACATCTTGTTTGGGGTTTGAGACTATCAGTCAGGGTAATGAACTCTTGAAGAAATGTTGTCTAGGAGCTCAGCTCCCTAGTAGGAGCAGGAGCTGGTGTATGGAAGGGAGGGGACTCTGAATGATATGCTCAGCCAGGAGCAAGATCAAGCTGGGGTGGGGGTGGAGAGGTAAGAAACTTGTTGTTCTGGCAGAGGACCTGGGTTGAGTTTCCAGCACCCACTTGGTGACTCACAGCCATCTATAACTCTAGTTCCAGGGGATCTGATGCTCTCTTTTTAATGCCAAGGGCCTCCGGCATGTACATGGTGAACATCCATATATGTAGGCAAAGTATTCACACTAGTAAAATAAAAAATAAATCTAAGAAAATATTAAATAGAACAAGTTGGAGCCACAGAAACCGAGGCCAAAGCTCCGTAGTACTTCAGTGGAGCTGGGTGTGAAGTGCCATCGAACTGACATACATCACCAGCTATGAAGTGAGTCCAAACAACTAGCTTCTCCTCAACTTCCATATTTGTAGGCTGGAAACAGTACCTCACACTTATCCTGTGATGAGCAGATTATGTACAACCTTTTGGCCATGCTGGAGTTCTGTGGGGCTCATCCTGGTCCTGATAGTGAGGTCAAAGGACTACCTACTTAGCAATCTGCTTCTGATTCCATTTGCAATTAAAGATGGAGGCTGCTAGGGCTGGATGTGATCAGAGGTGGAGAACTTGCATGAGGCTCTGAGTTCTAGCCCCAGTAATGCAAACAAACAAACAAAAAAACACCAGGGAGAAAAAGATAGCAGTCACTTGATTGTTTTACATGCGGCACTCCCACCAGACCTGCTGCCTCCACCAGCAAGAGGACCAAAGAAATAGATTGCACAACAGGTAAAGGACTGGAGACCAATTAGGATGGAGAGAAGTGACTGCCACACAGTCATGCTCTGATTTCTGCTTGTGCACGCACACACACACCTCTCTGTGAAAGGAGGCGCATGACCTACCCCTGACCTGACCTGGAAGAACATCCTCACCCACAGGCATTTGAATTGATGGTTTCAACGGTCATGCCAAAACCTTGGAAATGTCAAAAATCTGGCTGTTGTTGGGGTCCTTCCACAGTGGACACGGAGCTATTTAGGCAGCTATCTGTGGTCAACAGAACAGGGCTCACCAGCTTCCCCCGGTATCAAGTCCTTTTCCAGGGTGGCACATCTTGGGGGAATGCACCAAATCTTTCAAGTTGTCAGGACCCAGATAAAATTCTTTAACTTGTAGGGGTCTGAGGGCTGTGTCTCCTACAGTGCTCTTCATATCTATCTAACATAATGGTCCAAGGACTAGGCCACTATAAATGAATCATAGGTATATTCTCCTTCTGTATCATTTCTGTTATGCATGGAGACTTTTTACACTTCCTGGCAAAACTCTCCTCACTTTTCAGCAACCTACAACACAGCCAAGGTCTAGCACCGTGACCAGCCAAATCCTTCACAGCCTGCCTTCTGCCTTCCAGGCGCGCTTCATTCGACACACCTCTTTGATGCTGTGTGGACACCTGTGCTCTGTCACAGTCTGAGGCTGTTGTCTGCTTAGCAACAGGTGCCTCAAATCTGCTGCTTCCCCCTAGGATTTTATTCTCTGCTGTTTCCTCTAAGCTAAACTGTATCTGAGCTAAAAGTGTACAATAAATGCCTGTTATTTGGGTTGGTTTTGGCATTTGTTTATTTGAGATAGGGTTTCACTGTGTTACCCTGGCTGGCTTGGTACTCACTATATAGACTAGGCTGACTTGAAACTCCCAGAAGGCTTTCTGCCTCTGCCTCTCAAGTTCCAGCCCCAACTCTATAGAAGCAAGCTCCAGGCACCTGTTTTGTTCATGCTAAGGACACAACATACTGGACATGAGGATATGACTTAAAGTCATTCTAGCGTCATAGTCTAAATGGGAATGTTGCTTGCCTTTCTAAATGGTACAAAATAATGGTGACATGTTATTTAGTAAAATAAGGCAATGCCTCTGATCGCTGTTTCCTTTGGTGACCCTGTATCATTTCCTTGAAAATGTCCTGATTTTTGCCAAATGAAATATTTAGAGTGTCACCTTCATGTTGGACATCTATTGACTAAGCATTTAAATTGATGTAGAGGAGGCCTAGACTTGAGGATCTTGGACTCTGAGCAACCCCCTGGCAATCAGAAGTCTAAGATATCTGCCCCTGAGTTAAATGGGGTCTTGAACCCGGGAATGAAGTATGAAGTCGATGCCCTGTGTCTGACTCAGGAGTTGTTAGGATGGAGTGAGGTGGTGTGCCTGGGGGTAATTCGTAACCACCAAAGGTGCCGCTCCTACCTGTAAGATGTATGGAATGCAAATGAGACCAAGAGGTTTCTTTCAACCCACTGACAAAATACAGCCCCAGGTGACTCTGGTGACTCATGGCTGGCACTTGTCTTCTTGTTTGTGTATTTCTAGGAGTGGCTTTGAAAACTTGGCAGAAGCTTGTCTTGGAGGTGAAATAGTATCCCAAAGAGTTGAAAAAAAAAGTTACATTCTCAAGCCAAAGTGTCCTCCCAACCCACTTAATACTTGGCAGCTTCACAGCCCGGTCATCAGAAACCGTGTCAGATAGAATGTCATTAACCCTAACATGAATGTCCTTATCGTATAGAGGAGATCTAATCTCTTATGTGCATTGCTTAAGAAATCAAGATGTGTATGTCAGGTGCCAGCATGAAGAGGTGGCCTTGGGCAGGTCACCAAGCCCCGTTGACTCTCCCACCTGTGAGCATCCTTCCAGGGCTGATGTGAGGAGTAAATGAAGGGAATCTGGACCGCTCACACAGAGTGCATGCAGGGCCTCGATGGGAGAAAGTTCTCAGGAAATGTTTGCCCTAATCATGCTTCTGAACAACCACAAAGAATGCCATTGTGCGGAGGGCCAGAGAGTCTGGCTACGGTGAAACCAGCAGCTTGCTATGTCTGGGAGGCAGGGTGTTGCTTTCATACTTAAGCAGGCATTTTTAGGCTTTACAGACATGTCAGTTCCATGGTTATCTGACTCAGGTAACACTGCATTTTCCGTAAATACAGATTGTTACGCTGTGAGCAAATCAAAAACCTTGGAAAGGGCCTTGACAGACAGCCTTGAGTGCATCCTTCCAATGGGGTTCTGGGAGTACATTGTGAGTTCTGTGGTCCTCTTAGACTCAGCCTCAAGACTGTTGACTGGGATGGATCCCCTCCGATCTCTGACTTGTTGGAACACCAGCCTCTGAGAACAAACGTGGGCTTCCTCCACAATGGAGAGCCAGATACTGAGAGCCTCTTGAACTCTGTCTTTCTCTGCCCTGTCCTGTCTTGCCAGAGTGGCAGGGTTGCTACTTTTTGAGGGCAGTGGTGGGGATCCAGCCAAGGACTCCATGCATGTGCCAATAGCCTATCCCCAAGCTCCCTTTCATGTTTTGATCACCGTTTCTGACATGTAAATGACATGCAATGAAATTCACACATTGGGAGTGTGTAAGTCGATAAATAGTGAGCAGATGTATATGCTCACTAAACTATCCCCTCAGCTCCAAGACATCTTCACTTCCCCAACAAAGTCCCCTGTACAGTCTTGTGCACACAGCACACCATGAAGCCAGGCAGATGCATGTGATTTGAGTCACTGTAGATTAGTCTTACCTGTGCAGAAATTCCACATCACTTGAATTATACCAGAATTGGAGATTTCTCCTTTGCTGGTCAGATTCTTTTGCCTGATAAAATGTCTGTGAGATTTATCTGGGTTGTTGCAAAGTGGTTTGTTCCTTTTTATTTCTAATATTTGCATATTATTTTTTCTATTTGGTTGTTCCAGATTGTTACAACAATCTCTGTGTGTTCGTGTGCGTATATTTGTGTATGTGTGTGCTTATATAAGTGTGTGTATGTACAAATGTGTCTGTGTGTGTCCTTGTGTGTCCTTGTGTGTGCATAAGTTACAAACCAGAGACAGACATTGTTGTCTTCCTAAACATCTTTTCGCATCTTTTGAAACAGGGTCACTCACTGATCTGGATCTCACTGATTCTGCTAAACTGCCTGGCCGATGAGATACAGGTTTTTTCTGCCCCCATCTCCCTGGCACTGGGGTTACAAGTGTGCTGTGCCATGTCCAGCTTTTCCTCATGGGTGCTGAGGATCTGAATGCATGTCCTCAGAGAAAGGCAAGCGAGTTACTGCCCGAGGCATCTCCCACCCAGATCTCTTTCTTTTCATTTTGATGTTTAGTCTACTTCATTAAACACCACCACCATTGAACTTCTTATTTTGAGATAATTTTAAACTTACAGAAACATCAAAAGAATAATACAAAAAATTTACATACATTTCACTTAGTTTTCCCAGTAAACCCAACAACAGTACATTTCAATAGGGAATTAACATCATCACAGTGTTGTTGATAAATTCACAGCCCTTATTTCAATTTCACAAAATTTCTCCAAATGCCTTTTCTCTGGCTCCAAATCCAATAAAAAAAAAAAAAAAAAAAAAAATCTCATACTGAATTCAGTCGCCACGTTTCTGTCCTCATCACCTCCTCCGGTGGGTGCCTCCTTCTCTGACCAGGTCTCCCTAGGCTAGCCTCGAACAGTCTTGCTCTACTTCAGTTCCCTGAATGCCAGGATTACAGATAACCCCTGAAATCCTAGCTCTTGTACATTCTTTTTCTGTTCTTTTCTTTTAGCATTTATGTATTTTCGATGGGTGGGTATGTGCATCAGGGTATACATGTGGCTGTTAGGGGAAAACTTCACTCCAGGAGCTGGTTTTATTCTCTCCCTCATGTGAGTCCTAGAGCTAGACCTCAAACCATTAGGCCTGGCAGCAAGTTCTTCACCCACAGAGCCATCTAGTGGGCCCCTCGTGTCCTCCTAATCTTCTTCAAGGTCACTGTTCACCAGTGTGAAGACATGGAACACCTAAGCTGTAACAGTTACCCTGACTTACCCTGACTTCACTATCCTTGCCCCTACCCGTGCTGGGGATGGAACCTGGGGGCTTGTGTATATAGGCAAGCAGATTATCACTGAGCTACACCCCTAGCTCTTGCCCAACGTAGCTGAACTGTACACCTGTATAGTGTTCCTCCATCAGTTTGGATTTATATGTTTCTCAGGACTCAAACATGGTTATGCATTCTGTTAAGAATAGCACTGGACACCGGAAGCCAATGCGCGTTATTACTGTTTAATCATTTGATGGGGTTTTTACATGGCTTCGTGCAGGTGTACCATGTTGCTACTCTGCTTCTTGTCTCTCCCCTCAGGCTTCTGTCCATGGTCATTGCTTAGGGTTTACTGCATGCACCTTTAGCTCACACCTCTTTGCAGACACATTCTGCAGATGTAACTAGTGATGGTAAAATTTCATTTCCATCTCCCTGTCTTAATATATTGTTATATCATTATGTCTAAACAATAATATTTTTTTGCTTTAGCCAGTTGCTCTTTAGTTTTGAAAAGCTTTCATACACTCACATTTTCAATTCTTGCTCTTATCTGGACATCCATCCATTTGCAGCCTGTGAATATGCCTTTTCAGTATCCCTGTGGCATGGGTCTCCTGTATCAGTATCTCATCTCATTTACCTGGAAATTGTTGGGTTTTAATTTTTTTCTGGATACCAAAATTATTACATTTTCTTCATTTTCTTTCAGCACTTTACAGATGTTATTTCAAATCTCTGTGGTTTCTGATGAGAAATTTGTTGTTCTTCTCAAAAATCACTGTTCCTACCTGTCCCCCGACACACACACACATACACACACACACACATACACACACACACATATACACACACACACACACAAACTGCCTCCACTCTGTGTGTATGTGTGTGCTTGCACATGCATGGATGTATGCAGAGGCCAAAGGGCAAGGATGGGTGTCTTCCTCAATCTACCTTAACCTTATTTTTTGAGGCAGAACTAAACATAGAACTAAACATAGACTGACTGGCAGTGAGCGCCAATGATCTGTCTTGTCCCTGCTTTTGCGCTCTGGTGTTCAGATGTACACTGCTGCAGCTGACTTTTTTCCTGTGGGTGCTAGAGATCTGAGCTCAAGTGTAGCACGCACATTGCCAGCTGAGTTACCCACATAGTCCCTGCTAGCTCTACTTATAAGACTTTATTAATTTAAATTTTTAAAAATTTATTTTATGCGTATAGGCATTTTGCCTGCAGAGGTCAGAAGAGAGAGTTGGTTCCTCTGAAACTAGAGTTACACATGGTTGAGCAGCCGTGTTGGGTCTGGGAATTGAACCTGGAGCTTCTGAATGATCAATAAGTGCTCTTAACTGCTGAGCCATCTCTCCAGCCCCAAAACTTTATTAATGTTTAGCAGTTTGATCATGATGTATCTCAATGTGTATTTTTTCACTTATAGCTTTATTAAATTTATGAAAACTTTGGCAATTATTTATTTATCTATTTTCTTTTCCATTTCCACTTACTTCCACAAGATGAGTTGATTCTTTCACAGGAGCTTCTAAAATTTACTTTGTGTGTGGGAGGGATGGTTGTGTTTACATATATATGCACATGCATGTGGAAGCCAGAGCTTGACATTGGGTGTCTTTTTTTTTTTTTTTTTTTTTTGAAACAGTGTATCTCACTGTACCTGGAGTTCCCTGCCTGACTCAGCTAACCTGACTAGCAAGCCACAAAGACCTTCTGCCTCCAATTCCCCAGCACTTGGGTTGTAGGAGCATCAGATCACACTGGCTACTTTGCTTACATGCTGGAGAGCTGAGCAAGCGAAAGCAGTGTTCCCCAGCCCCTCTGGAGATGATCTGAGTGCTAGGCATTGAACTCATCTGTTTGTAAAGTCTGAGATTTGGTTAGGTCTCATTGTGCAGCTGGCCAGGATCTGAGGCAGGAGGATTGCAAGTTTCAGGCCAGCCTGGGCAACTTAGTGAGATCCCATCATAGAATAAATTCTAAGACAACCAACCAATACTATGTAGGTAGGTGGCTGAGTACTTGCCTTGAATGCTTAAGACCTTTGATCCCTAGTTAAAAAAAAAAAAAGAAGAAGAAGAAGAAGAAGGAGAAAAAGAAAAACAGAAATAAATCGAGCCTCTGGCTTCTTTAGCTCTTTTTGTGGCATTTTGCGTTTTATTTTTCTCTTTTGGCTGACAGTCCAGCTGCTGGCTCATCACTCTGTGTCCATGTGGCCTGCTCTGACCCTTTGCCACTATGTCTGTGGAAAGCACAGGCATCAACCAACTCGACAGAACAGGATGCCAGTCTTTTTTTACAGATTGCATCAGAGCTTAGTTTTACTAATTCCTTGTTTTGTGTCCAAATAAGCTTCCAGAACATTCACCTGCTAGTTATATTTTTACCAGCTGATGGACATTGAGGATTGTTTCTACTTTTTGCTTATTATGAATAATGCTGCTGGCAATGTGTGTATATAGTTTTTTTTGTGTGTGTGTTTGGGAAATACCAAGAACTAGAATAATTGGGACACATGTTGCTCTGTTCCAAACCTTTAGGGAAGTAGGCTGTCTTTTTGAATGGCTGTAGCATTTTTCCACTAACTATAGATTTTAATTTAGCCACACTTTGTTACTATTGTGCATTATAGCCACCCTATCTACTGTGTGCTTTGATTATAATATGAAGATAGTGTCCCAAAAGGTCAGTGTTTTAAAAACTTGTTGCTCAGACTATTCTATTAGAGAGATGCTTTGGCCCTTTGGGAGGTGGGACCTTGTGGGAGGCTCTCTGGTCGTTAGGGGTGTGCCTTTGAAGAAGTTATGGAATTGGGCCTGTCCGGTTTAGTCCTGTTTCCAGCTTATAAGGTGAATGGTTTGCTCAGCCCTATACTCCTGCCTTTGTGTGGAGCCCTCACCAGAGGCTCACAGCAATGGGGTGCTGGTCTTGGTCTGGTCCCTTTAGAAGCATGAACTCAAATAACATTTCCACTTTGTAAGTTAATTGTGTCTGGAATTTTATTATAGCAATAGGAGGCTGACTTTGCATCCTCAGATTTTAGTGCTGAAGCCGTAATCCTTATGACTATATTTGCTTTGTTTTTTGAGATAGAATCTCACTACATGGTCTTGGATGGCCTAGAACTCCCAACATAGATCAGGCAGGCTTTGAACTCACAGAGATCCACCTACCTCTATCTCCTGAGTGCTGGATATGTAATGATGGGGGTGGTAGATCCTTCGAGAGCTATAGCCTAGTTTAAGGTAATTATGTCTTTAATAAGCTCTGCCCTTGGAAGGACAGCTGTTGTCATGAAGCCACTATTAGATTCTGAGAGAGTTCTTACGAAGAAATCCCTTCTGGCTTTGGCCTTTCCATGTAACCTCTTCTTCATATGCACTGACTCAGCCATGCCATCAGTATGAATGACAAAGCCAAGCTAGCCCTCACCAGTGGCCAAAGTGATGGAGTCATCTGATCTTGGCTTTTAGCCCTATAAAACAATGAGCTCAGTAATTTTTTTTTCTTTATACATCACCCAGCCCTTGGTATTTTGTTGTAGTAATGGAAATTGGATTTCTATAAGCATTGTGATGGAATTGGTACTCTGATTTAAAGGGGAGGGCACCTCCTCTCTTTCTTCTCCCTCATATTCTCTTTCTGTCTCTCCCTTTCTGCTGCGGGAGAGGTTAGCAGGGCATCTTTTGGAACTGGAGTTACAGGCAGTTTGTAGGCTGCCATGCTGATGCTAGGAACTGAACCTTGGTTTGCAAAGCAGTGATTGTTCCTAAGTACTGAGTCTTCAGTTAGAGAGACCATCTATAAGCCAATAGGAAAGCCCTTACCAGACCCTGACCATGCAGATATCCCTGGCCTTGGGCTGCCAATCTCTGGAGAAAGTAATAGTTTGTTTTGGAAGCCTAAGCAGGTTCAGTGTGGCTTTCAAAAAGATTTGATTGGCTTTTCCCAAATGGTTAATAAGGATTGGTGGGTAGAGTGTTTATATGGTATGCATGAGGCCCTGGGTTCCATCCCCAGCAACACACACACACACACACACACACACACACACACACACACACTCCCTCCTTCTCTCCCGTCCACTCTTCCTCTCTCTCTTTCTTCCCTCTCAATAGTTAATGATGTTGAGTTGTTTCGGGGGCTGAAGGCCTTTTACACATCTTTGGAGAAATGCCCATTCAGACCCCCACGTTGTTTAGTAGGGGGATGTTAGTCTTATCATGGAGACCATCAGGTATATGATTTGCAAGTTCTGTTTTCAAGGTCCTCAAGTTGCTTCTCTTGGGTTCATTGTTTGTTCAAACTATTCACAAGTTTGAATAGTGAGCGAGCACTGATACAGACCTCTGGTACACACAACCTATGTGTGCTTGGAAAATCAGATCCAGCATGATAAATTAGCAAAATGTAAACCTGCTGATATTCAAAATACTGTGTGCATGCGTGTGTGTGTGTGTGTGTGTGTGTGTGTGTGTGTGTGTGTGTGTGTATGAGTGCGTGTGGTCATTAATTAGTACCCTTGAGGTTTCTAGTCTATCGGAAGCCTGGGGACTTGCCTTTGAGACAGACATGTTGAACTACCTGATGGTGCTGACTGGAGCGCTTGCTTGAGTGATGCTCCAGCCTAGGGCCAGGTCTCAGGGGTATTCAGAAAACACAGTAGCAGCGCCTGTGCCCTTAGTGTCTTTGCACAGGTTTGGAAGGCTAGAAAGGAGACTAGCATATGGCACTTGGCGGTGGTGGCGGCTCATGGTGCTGAAGCAGAGCCCAGGCCTGTACATGTTAGAATATTCTGCAACACAGATACATCCCAGGTCTTTGGTGTACCTCTTCTGGCGGTGGTGGTGGGTCATGGTGCTGAAGCAGAGCCCAGGCCTGTGCATGTTAGAATATTCTGCAACACAGATACATCCCAGGTCTTTGGTGTACCTCTTCTGGAAAAAATGTGAATTGAAATGAATTTAGCTTTGAATTTTGTGGCACCCCTTCAGATAATGGGAGCCTGTCTGAGATCATGCAAACTTCTGTGGAATGGTAGAGTCATGTCAAACATTCTAAAGATCATCTCTGGTGTTTCATTCATTGTGTGGTAACATCTGTGCCAGGTTGCAACTTTGTGGGAATGAGTTTTCCATGAAAAGTCAACAACTGATAATGTTTAATGTGTATGTAGCATGTGCATATTGCTCCCTTCTGCTATTGGTCTGAGAATATCTTGAAGTGGACAAGCCCCGGTGTGAGGGTGTCTGAACTTAGGAACTAGCTGTGTGGCCTCAGGTTGTCATGGACTTCTCAGGAGTGACCGTTTGGGTTTCGTGTGCGTAACCATCTCACTGAGTAGTGTGAGGATCAAATGAAAAGCTGAACCAGTGGACATCTTGGCAATGCAGTCATTCTGCATGCCCTCTGGAGCTGACCATAGCATTGCACTTCAGGAGGTAAGAAGTCTGTGAGACCAGAGCTGCTGATCTTGTGTGCACAGGGCAGTGGGCTCCAGAGGGAAAGATATCTCATCCAATCTTTGGCTCGCCACACCGTTGGGCTTCTGAGTCCTGGCTCATGTGAAACTCCCATAAGGGTCCCTGGCTATCTGAAGCCCGCGAGTACTGTGCTCTTCGTTGATTCAGACTGGAGGGCTTAACCTCATTGCAGCTTGGCAAACCCACTTACGCTTTATAGGCTTCTTCTCCACATCCCTGGAGATGCATTTTCCGTCAGCCACCCCAGTGCCCAGCATATCTGAGTATCCTGAGGTCTGGGCCATGGGAGGGCACACAAGGTGAGGCCCTTTAATACATTCCTGTGGGAGCTGCATTTGCTCCAACATACTTGATGCTTTCTTGTGAGGAGAAATAAAAGGCCTTTTTAGGACAGTGTGGCTCCCACTCATACCATACACTCCATGTGGAAGTGGGGGCTTTCTGTGGGTCTGGCCGTGCCCGAAGAGGCAGTGAGCCACCCCAAGGGCGTGGCATGCTGTCAGCTCTGCCAAGGCTCTTCTGCAGTGATGGTCACCCAGACAGTTTGTCGTCAGAGTGACTCTACATTGTCTTCCCAGACCCCAAATCCTTATTACAGGTCAGACAGCAGGCCCCACCCTTCAGCCACTCTTGCCCTGGGGTGTAGCTGCTATAGCATATGGTTAGACCCTTGGAAGTCCCTGGCCCTAGCCCTGTGGTGAAGGCATCATCATGCTTGGGGAGTTGAGAACCAGTACCCTCAGCAGAGCACCCCACACACTCCTAGGCACACTGCACATCGGAACTTGAGAAGGCCAGATGACCAAGGGCAGCTTGTATATATGGGATTTGGCTACCCTTGTTCAGCCTGCCACCACCAACACACACATGAACGCACACATGGCAAGATGCTGTAACACAAGGGTACCTTTGACACGGGTTGTTCAAAGTTCAATGTGGCAGAGTGCTCTGACATGACCAAGGCCTGGCCTTTTGTCTTCAAAGAGTTTAAATTTATATGTGAGACGTTTTGAAATTGCAGAGAGCTCTGATAGAAACAAGTTAGAAGCATTTCCGGGCCAAAGCCTTAGGGAGTCACTGAACTCTGAACCCCAGCATCTCTAAAGGAAGTTTTGAGATGTCAGTTTGAGAGTTTGGGAGACTATTCAAGAATGGAATAGTGGGCTGGAGAGGTGGCTCAGAGGTTAAGAGCACTGACTGCTCTTCCAGAGGTCTTGAGTTCAATTCCCAGCACCCACATGGTGGCTCACAGCCACCTATAATGACATCTGGTACCCTCTTCTGTACACTGTATACATAATAAATAACTTTAAAAAAAAAGAATGGAATAGTTTTCTTTCAACTCAGGTATATGATCCTTTTAAGTGGTAGCTAAGTTATAAAGGCATGAGTACTTCCTTTTCAGCACTTGAGCTGGACTGCAGGCCTCACAGGCACTAGGCGAGTGCTTCACCAATCACCTGTACCCTGTGCTCGCAGCACTTTCTGTTTGGACTTAGGGTCTAAATACATGGTCCTTCTAGGTACTTCGTTCATCCTAGAGGCTCCGTGTTTAGAAAAATTCTGAGACAGTGAATGCAATGCGAACTCAGTCTGCCAACTTGAAGATGCTTTTGGTGTAATAATAAGGTTTTGGCCTACCCTGCCTGGCCCCGTGGTCCAGACCTGCAGACCGGCAGTTCTACAGTCCCACAGAAACACACAGAAGCTTAATTTAATTACATGCTGCTTGCCCTATGGCTCAGGCATATTGCTAGCTAGTTCTTGCATCTTAATTCAACCCATTTCCATTAATCTGTTCTGCCATGTGGCCCCTGGCTTACCTATTTCTTATCATTTGCTACGGCAGCTACACCCCAGGGCAAGAGTGGTTGAAGGGAGAGGCCTGCTGTGTGGCGTGTGGTGAGGATTTGGGGTCTGGGAAGACAATGAGTAGAGTCACTCGGATGACAAGCTGTCTGGGTGACCATCACTGCAGAAGTGCCTTGGCAGAGCTGATAACAGCACGCCACGCCCTTGGGCGGCCGGATCCCTGCTCCTATGACTCCGCCCTCCTTCCCTATATCTATGCTCTGATTTCCTGCCTGCTTCTAAGATGCCTGCCATAGGCCAAGACAGTTCCTTTATTATCCAATGACATTCATGGCATACAGAAAGACATCACATCGCTTTGGTGTCATGCTCTGCTCAAATTTTGTTTGATTGTTTTGCTGTCCAGGCTGGTCTCCAAGTCATGAGCTCAAGTGACCCATTGACCTCAGTCCTCCTAATAGCCAGGGGCTATAGGCTGTGTTGTACTTTTATTTTCTGTACTTGGAAGAAAGCCAAGAAATGTTAGCTACCTATCAGTCAGTATCTTTAAGATAGTCCTTTGATGGGGACTGGAAACATGGCTGGGTTAAATGCACTGGCTGCTCTTAAAGAAGACCCAGGATCGGTACCCAGCAGCCACATGTTGGCTCACACCATCTGTAATTCCAGTTCCAAGGGGTTCCTGATGCCCCTTTCTGACCACAGCATCAGGCACACATGTGGTACACATACATAAGGCAAAACACTCATACACGCATAAATAAATAAACAAGTAAATAAAAGAACTTAATGATTATCCTTTGAAAAGTAGGCTAGTCACAGCCTCAGCGGCTTATGGTCTGCGTCACTTACCAGTGTTCTCCGTTGCTCTTGACTGCAGGGAGCCAACTCCCATCTGCCTGTGGAAATTGCCCTTTCTTGGTTCCATGAAGCTTTTGGTTGTTGCTTTGCAGAATAATGCAAATTTTTGGTGATTTGATTGTGAACATTTGGTTTGCTGGTATAAGTTTTATATTGTTCTGTTTCCTTGACATCTATGAACCAATGAGGCTTTAAATACGAATCATGGTATCTCTGAAGATGCAGCTGTTGGTTTTGCAAGTAAGAACAGACACACACCACCAGATGCCACACAAGAGTTTATTTGAGGGAGTTGCCGAGTGGATATGAGGGAGGGAAAGGTGGGGAGGAAATAAGAGATCAAGAGATCAACTCTCATGTGCTGTCTTCTTTAAGAGAGCAGGTGGGGGGCTGGAGCGATGGCTCAGTGGTTAAGAGCACCATCTGCTCTTCCAGAGGACCCGGGTTCAATTCCCAGCACCCACATGGCAGCTAACAACTGTCTGTAATTCTGAGATCTGACACCCTTACACAGTTATGCATGCAGGCAAAACACCAATTCACATAAAATTAAAAAAAATAAATAAATATTTAAAAAAAAGAGAGAGCAGGTGGGTACAGATTTACATAGCCACGCCTGGGGGCATGCCCTCCGTAGGTGTGCTCTGCGGGCGCCATGTTGGGTTTACCACATGGCCACTACGTACCAGGAATTCTTATCTCACTCAGCACCATGTTGGATTTGCCACGTTATGTTATCCTTACAATAGCCATTAAAGTCAACCTGAATAGTGCCAGTAATGTGTGTTACAGTAATGTGTGTTTTATAGAAGTGAGTCTATAAACACCTGTCACCAAAGTTCTGCCATTGGGGCTGTAGCAGTCTGTGGTGAGTGATTTGTCTGGCAATGCTGAAATTTGCATTCTGTGGTAAAGCGTGTGTCTGCCTGCCAGCACCTTCTGAGGACAGAGGCTTCATCAAGGATTGTGGGAGTGAGTCAAGGTTCTCACACTGCTGGCCTCTGACTGCCTTCTGGCCTATTCTTCATTCAGATGGGAAGTGTCAGAGGAAGTATTCGAGGATTCTCCCACCCAGGGAGTGAGAACTGAGTGCTCCAGATATCAGACCATTGCAGCGACAGGTGTAAGGCATGGTGTCTGAGCATGACAGGGAGCTGTGGCCTTAGATCTGGTGGACTCAGACCTTGTTACATTTGTGTGACTGGACTGGGTAGGGGCTGTTAGATTGAAGGGAAGCTGTAGGGAATTGCCTGGTGTGTCTATCCTGGAAGTGGTAAACAGGACACTGAATGTCTCCCCAGAAGTTTGGCAATGAAGGATAGAAGTTTGGTAGACACTTGGGGGGAAGCAGGGGCAAAGGACAATGGGAAGTGGGATGGAAAGGGACATAGACACGTGACGGGCGTGGGACTGGAAGGGGAGGCAGGTGGCACCGGTCAGCCTATAGTCACTCATACTAAGGGGGTGATTACAGGTAACTGGTGCCTGGGCCTCAGTCAGGGTACTTCAGCATTTCCTCCTCCCTTTGCCCCACCCCACTCTGTCTAGATCTCCAGTTCATGCTGTGCTTTTTAAAAACAATACTTTAATTTTTGATTAACATACAATACCATATATATTATCGGAGCCCTGTGAGGCACAAGGGATCCCTTTTGATCATTCTTACCTTACTGTTCTTCCCAGCCCTTGAGTAATCTCTAGTCTATACTCAGGTCAGCACTTTTAGTTTCTAGATATGGGCAAGAACATTCGAGATTTGTCTTTTGTGTTTTAATTAGTTCACCTAACATATCATCCTCTAGCTCCACCCATGTAAACGCTAAGGGTTTCAGTCTTCTGTGAGCTGAACAATACTGGACCAGCATAGCTACCCTGCCATGATTTCATGCTGAGTCTCCCAACTTTCACCTCGTCCATTCTCTACAGTTCCATCCCATGGCTGCTGTGGCTCTGAGGAAGCAGGTGTCTCACACCAAGAGATGGAGAACCTTTCTGGGTCCCCAGGAATCTCCATGATGTCTTCATGCCTTCAGTCTACCACAGGCTTCAGCTTCACCTGATCAAGACTTCCTAGTGTTGTCTGTCAGCCTGTGTGTTTCCTGTATCGTGACCTCCCACCTGACCCTCGTCATTGAGTCACACTCGCCCCTCAGGTTGTGCCCCGTCACCAGCTCATTGTCTTCTTAGGATAAATGTCAGCACATCCATAGCCCAGTTTTATATATATATATATATATATATATATATATATATATATATATATATATATATCAGTCTCAGTCACATGACATGTCTCTCTGCCCACAAAGCAGCAGATTTTAAAGCTGACAATTGGGCTGAGATCGAGGAATCCAGCACAGTTCAGTGTGAACTCCTCCTTGAAGCTGATAGGTATGTAGTGACATCCTCTCAAAAAAAAAAAAAAAAAATAAGTAATTGAAATGTTTGAGAAATGATGATATCACCCAAATTAAAGATTAATTTTTCTTTGCTTACCACATGTATTAAATGCATTCCTACACAATGTGGAACACCCCCCCCGAAAACTTATTTACTGTGGGATCTTTTCTTCATAGTAAGAAAAGTACTGTGGGGGGGGGCTGGAGAGATGGCTCAGCGGTTAAGAGCACCGGCTGCTCTTCCATAGGACCCGGGTTCGATTCCCAGCACCCACATGGCAGCTAACAACTGTCTGTAGTTCCAGTTCCAGGCAAACACCAAGGCAAATAATTAAATAAATAAAGTTTAAAAAAAAAAAAAAAAAGAAAGAAAGAAAGAAAAGTACTGTCGGGTCAGAGGGGACCAAACTCTCAAGAGCTGAGGCTCTGATGCCTCCTTCGGTGGCTGTTGCTATGGCAGTCATGTTTGGGAGCCTTTGGCTCTGCTGTAGACCACTACCTAGGGAAAAACAGTCTGCACTTTCCCAACTGAAAAATAAGATTGGATACACACTGCATAGAGGTCACAGTCAGAGTCAGCCCATGTGGACCACGGACAGTGCAATACCTGAGAAAGAATATTCCATACCCTTCCAGATTCGGTTCTCTGCCCATGCCTCTTGTGTAGATTAGGCATCCCAGCCTCAGAGATCCATTTGCTGCCTTCCTGAGCAGGATGCTTGAATTAGCATGCTTGTGGGCTTCAGCCCATGGCCTGTGCTGTGTGCAGTGCCCTTTGCACCTGAAATCTTGTGACACTAGTGCTGGGTTCTTGTGACCCTGCCCCCACCCTCCCCACGAGCAATTGTCAAACTCCCAAAGTCGCTTACACATATAATGTCTTATAGGAAACATTACACATTCCGGTGTAAACATGCTCAAGCTATTCAAAAAGAACCCCTCTATTTATCACTGTGCCCAGGGCAGAAATTTGTGTCAGATGAGCACACCCTCCCTGAGGGAGCTGCCAGGCAGAGCAGCAGCAGGAACACTGCCATGTGGGGAATCCACACAGATTCAGGACAGATGGCCTTTGAGGAGGAGCTCTGAGGAAACCACCAGATTGACACTAACAGGGAGAACTCTGCCAGATGCAGGGAGGAGGGATGTGGGGAGAACAGAGGCCCAACAGGGAAAAGATGCAGGAAACTCATGGAGGGGGGCAGAGGGGAAAGAGACTGAACAGAGGCTCAAGGGGAGGACCACCTAACAGGAAACCACTGGCAGGAAGGTGTCCCGGGTGTGGAGGGAGGCCCTGGCAGGCTCAGAGGCATGATGCCCACCTGGCTTGCAGCTGCCCAGGGTGCTGGGACTAGACCTTCACTCGAATGCCTGTTCCATGCCTAGGCCAGACATTGGCCAGCTCTCAAACACCTAAACTGCCCAGAGCCACTGCCTGAAGAATACATCCATTCAATCCTAACCACCCCACTGAAGCCAAAGGACGTTGGATGGATACGATGGACCATGACTCTGATCATCCTGATACTGACTTGGTGGCTGAGAGGCTCTAGGGGTGTTGTACAGCGGATTCTAACTGTTGTTCCTCCTGACTGGCTGAGATGCTGGCTATGTCCCCAACCCTGAAACCCTGATAAATTCCACTTTGCCATCTGTTACCTAAAAGAAGAGAATTTCACACACCAGCCTGAATGCTGATGAGTATAGACTGTATTCCTGCTGGAAATGCTACACCCAAGCAGTCTGCCTGTGTGATGGAATTTCAGTGCTGTTTCTTTTCCTTGCTTATTTCCAAAATATTTTTTCAAAGTGAAACCCAAACGTTACCTGTAAAGATGCAAAAGCTAAGAAATTGCAATAAGAACCTTAAAAATGTAGAATGTGCAAAATAACAACTTACTACCTTGCCTCTTTGAATTCCTTGAATTTGGTGTGGAATTATTTATTATATGGCAAAGAATTGGACACTGAGCTTTTCCATACCTCTTCTGTATATAAAAGAGAAGTTTAGAATGCTGCCTATTAAGACAAATAGGAACAGTTAGTACCAATAATAACATGGCATTTATATTAAATTATAGGGCTGTAGTTCAGTTGTGGGACATGTAACAAGCATGTGTGAGATCCTAAGTTTCATCCCTAAGACTGGAAAAAAATTAAGCTGGCAGTGGTGAGTCAAACCTAGAATCCTAGCATCAACACTTGAGGGGTAAGGGGTGTGTGTGGAGAGAGGAGGTGGGAGGGGTGAGGGGCAAGGGATGGGGGGGAATCAGGAGTACAAAGTCATTCTCAACTAGATAGCAATGTGTGTGTGTCTGTGTCTATGTGTGTGTGTGGGGGTGTCTGTGGGTTTGTGTCTGTGTCTATGTGTGTCTGTGTCTATGTGTGTCTATGTCTGTGTGTGTCTGTGGTGTATCTGTGTGTGTCTGTGTGTCTCTCTGTGTATCTGTGTGTCTATGTCTGTGTGTGTATGTGTCTGTGGTGTATCTGTGTGTGTCTGTGTGTCTCTCTGTGTATCTGTGTGTCTATGTCTGTGTGTTATAGTTTCACTAGTTGCAATCTGAGTATGTTCTGTTCCTGGGGGACTGTAGTAGGTGATTCATGTACTTGGAGGCAAGAGGAGGCCCCTGGTGATGAGAATCATTTCCCAAACCCCTGAAAGATTGTGTCTGCTTCATTGTTTGACATGGCAGGGTAAAATCTCATTGCCTACAACTTAACTATCAAACAAGAATTCAAAGCCGGGGAGAAATTATATGTCTCCAATTCCAGCACTAAGGAGGCTGAGTCAAGGGGATGAAGAGTTTAGGGCCAGCCTGAGCTACATAACAAGATGACATGGCATTTATATTAAATTATAGGGCTGTAGCTCAGTGGTGGGACATGTAACAAGCATGTGTGAGATCCTAAGTTTCATCCTAAGACTGGAAAAAAATTAAGCTGTCAGTGGTGAAAAATGAAAGAAAAAAAAAAAGTAGAGCCAGTTCCATTAAAATCAGGAACAAGACAGGGCTGTCTGTGATGTCTCACTTCTTTTCAGTTGGGTGCTTGAAGCACTAGACAGAGCAATATGACAAGAAAATAAAGTTAAAGGGATGCGGGGAAAGAAAGGTCAATTATCCTTATTTGGAAATGATACGATCTTATACATAAGAGACTCCCACAATTCTACCAGAAAATTTTTAGAAGGAATTGGTGGTTTCAGTGGCAGGATACAAAGCCAGTCTTTATATCAGGATGAGAGCAGAACAGTCCTTTCTCCAAAGAGTCTACCTTCTCAGACTATTGATCTGTGTGCAGAGTTCCAATATGTAAATTTTGGAGGGACATGCACATGCTCTCATACAATAGTTCTACCACAGGCACCCCTGAAATTCACATCCTTTATGCAGAATAAGATTGTTTCATTCCAGAGACCCCAGAAGTCTTCATTCTCTTTCAGCACCAATTCAAAGATCTGAAGTCCTGAGCCATCAGATTTGGAACAGGGAGCCACGTGTATCCTGGAACACAGCTCTTTAGCTGCAGATGTCTGAATTCTGCATATTATCTGCTTCTAAAATGCAATAGTGAGCAGGGGTAGGGTAGATTTCCCATTGGATAATAGTTCCCAAATCCAAAACCCAACAGGAAAGGTCTTTGTTTGTTTGTTTGTTTTTTACTAAGTAATCCTTGGTGACCTTGAACTCCCAACATTTCTCCTGCCTCCTACTCTCCAGTGCTGGAATCTTTAGGTGCACCACTATGCCTGGCAACAATCTCAAGGGTCAAAAATCATATAAAACAAGGCTGAAAATACAGCATTTGCCTAGCATGGTTGAAATTCTATGTTTAATTTCCCGTATGACACAGCATCCAAAAATCTAGAATATGTTTCAGCTCTGTGCTTTCCTTTCTGGACATATTGAGAAGGATTGGATGTCATTCCTTGAATAACTTCTATATTGTTGAACTTCCTTTTTCTCTAATTAGGATCTTAAATGTATGTCTAAACATTTTCAGTGCCAGGAATCAATTTCAGGACCTTTTGTATGCTAGACAGGTGTTCTATCAGTGGGATACATTCCCAGCCACACTATATATTTTTAAGCTGCGTACTACTGGGTCTGTCTCTTTACCCTACTATAGGAGCCTTGGTGATGTGTTTCTGTTCTAGCTCAAAGCTGGATGGGATGAAAGAATAAATAGCTTCTGCTTTGACTTGACTACATCTCCATACTTAGAATCCAGCTCTATGCAACCGATTTTCTGCATAAAATTGAATGCTAAAGTCTGCCTTTCTGAGCCTCTTAGTTGGGGCATGGTATTCTTTTGTTTTGTTTTTTGTTTTTCAGGACAGGGTTTCTCTGTGTAACAGCTCTGTCTGTCCTGGAGCTCACTTTGTAGACCAGGCTGGTCTTGAACTTACTCTGCCTCCTGAGTGCTGTGTTTGAAGGCATGTGCCACCACCATCGTGAGAAGGGCATGGTATTCTTCACTGTGGTAGTTTATATTGATTGTCAACTTGACTGAATATAGAATCACTCTGGAGACAAAATCTCTGAGCGTGACTGTGAGAGATTTATTTCTAGACTAGGTTAATTTGGTAGGAAGACTCATCCTAAGTGTTGGGCTAACTAAGAAGTAAAAAGCCGGCTGAGCAATAGCATTCATCAGTATTTCTTTTCTGGCATAATGCAATGTGATGAGCTACCTTAAGCCTTTGCTGCTATGATTATTTCCCTATGAGGGACTGTATCCCTTTAAACGGTGAGCAGAATTAAGCCATCTTCCTTTACGTCTCTTCTTATCAGATATTTATCTGGCAACAAGGATAGAAACTAATCTAGAAAATTGTTTCCAGGAGTGGGGTTGTTGCTGTGATAAATATCTGACTCTGTGGTTCTCAGGCCTTTGGAGCTAGTTTTCAGAAGAAATAATGGGAAGGTTTGCAACTGTGGGCGACAAAAGCCCCACCATACTTCAAACAGAAATTAATTGATCATTCTGGTGGGTGAGTAGAAGGCAAGAATGTTGAGAAAAACACTAGCAATGGAGGCCTAATTCATGAGTTTTCACAGGGAAATGAGAATATTTGGAACCATCTAGGGACTATTCCTGTGGTATTCTGCCAAAGAATCTGGTTATATTCTGAGAACTTGAGTGATGTTGAGTTTAAAGGTAATGGACTAATTTGTTTGGCAAAGAAAATACAGGACAGGATAGCATTGAGGCTGTGAACAAAAAGTAAAGCAGAGAAATAGGAAAAGTGGGGAATTTGGTAAGGAAGGGTGTGTTAATGTGTCTAAAACTTTGGACAAGGAGGAGGCTGAAGAGATGTCTAGGGGCTAAGAATGCTTGCTGATCTTCTAGAGGACCCAAGTCCAGTCACCAGCACCCATGTCGGGAGGCTCACAGCAACTTGTAGCTCTGATCTCTAAGGGCACTTACATGCACATGCACATGCCCACACACGAATGCACACAAATACATATAATTAAAAATAAATGTCTTGTTTAAAAAGGTTTGGAGCATGAGGATTCCATCGTTCCTCCTCCTTTCTCCCAGCATCCCAGTGTTCACTGAGAAGCACCTGTGGTGAGCACCGTCCTTGGTCCTTAGTCACCTAATCCAGTATGATCAGTATGATCTCTGGTGTCTTCGCTCTTACACTACACACCAAAGAACCACAAACTGGTGACTCCAGGTTTTAGAAGTTAGTTGCCTCACTGTTGGTACTGGATTCTAGAGATCCAAGAACAAGGTGGTAGTGGTGTTGTTCCTGCCCAGGCCTCTCTCCTCTAAGTCTGTCTGGCAGTCATGGGCATTGTGGCCTGTAATAAATTGTTCCATTGTTCTGTAGTGTTTTTCCTGCGTCTGCCATCATGCCCCTGTGTGCCCATCTGCGTCTGCATTCAGATGTCTGTGTTTGCAATCCAGAGGCCAGAAGAGAACACAGGATCCCCTGGAATTGAGGTTGCAGGGGGTTAGGATAAGTCACCATGTTGATGCTAAAATCCAAACACATGTCTTCTGGGAAAAAACCAGAATGCTGAGCCATTGATCTAACTTCTCAGTTGTCTGTGTTTTTAACTGGTCATTCTGAGTCAGGTTTCACCAAGTGACCATGTTTTAATCTGGTTAACTCTGAAAGGCACAGTTCCTGTGTGAGATTTGTGAGATTCAGAAGACCTGGAAGCTACAGTGTCAGCATATCCTTGGAAGATGCAGTGCATTCATGACACCTTTGTCTCCCTCACCTTCAACATCTTCTACAGTCTCCTTCCTCTCTCTGGTCCTTTAGCCATGGCTTCATCACTGTGTGGGGTTGTAACCTTCCCTCTGTGGGGCAGAAGTGTCAGAGTGGGTTAGGGGAAACAGGGTGCATGGCATGAATTGTTCTAACTCCAGGCTTCTAGTTGGGGTTGGTGTTTGAGAGTCCTGGGAAAGGGGAGATGTGATTTGGCCCTATGCCTGGTCCCCTACCCAGAAGACTCAACAACACTTGATTCCATCACCATAGAGGCATTGCATGCCAAGGACCCAGGCTCTGAGAAATGGGCTGCGATCCCAGCTGTCAGGCATGAGAAGAGACCTAAGTGGCCATATCCCAGAGACAGTCTCAACTTTATCATCTGAAATGCTTTCCTTACAGTATGATGTTTTTCTTGGATCTTGGTCTTGAATTTATATTCCAGGTAGATATTTTCCTCATTCCTGGTGTCACTGTGGCTGCTCCTTTGATCATTCCAACTCAATGGTGTGGGCCTGTCAGAGAAATGCTCACCTCAGCTTGCCTCCACTCTACCCCCGAATCTTTCACATGTGTACATATATTCATTTCAGACTCTCATGTGGCTTTCCTCCGGTCTCAGGTTTCTAGCACTCTAATAAAACACTAACAAAAAGCACCTTGGGAGGGAAGGGTTTGTCTTATACTTCGGGTAACAGTCCATCAGTCAGGGAAGGCAATGCAGGAACCCAGAAGGCCAGGAACCTGGATGCAGGAGCTGATGCAAATGTTATGGAGGGATGCTGCTTACAGTCGTGTTCCACATGGATTGCTCAGCCTGCTTTCTTAGAAAATTCAGAACCACCTTCTTAGAGTTGGGACTACCCATAGTGGAATCGGCTCTGGGTCCCCAAGTACCAATCGTTAATCAAGAAAATGCCCAACAGACTTGCCTGCAGGCCAATAATGCGGAGGAATTTTCTTGATTAAGAGTCCCTCTTCCCAAGTGACTCTAGTTTGTGCCAAGGTGACAAATGCCTAGCCAATGTCCCTTGTTTTAAAGGGTCTTGAACAGAATTACTCTACTAAGGACTGTGGTCTTGTCCATAATACCATGCCTAGGAGATGAGGTGAGCACAGAACCCCTCCCAGAGAGCAACCTGAGACCATGGGTGACCTCAGGAGCTCTGAGACCTACTGTGTGCTTACTGACCTTCCTCTGTCATCAGCTAACAAACTCTACATCAGAATTCACTACCAGAACAGTAACTAGATGGGGAGGGATGCTCTATAGTGATTCTAGGATGGGGTATCCTAGTGTTGGACTTTGTGATATACAACCACATTTACAGTGAGTAACTTGGAAGCCATCTGGCATTGAATGATTGATTCCTGAGACAAATAGGTACAATATAGACCAAACAGCACCACAAAATCCCAAACACCATCTAAATTCTCATTTAGTACATTGTTAAGTCTTACTGCAGTTTGTAGATCATAGCTGTGTTTTCATTTTTTAAAGAAGATGGATTTTCATTGTAGTGATATGAGCTTAATGGAATCTGACCTATATTACCCTGCCAAGAAGAATTCAGAATTACCAATGAGAGCTAATGTGGCCCAAAGAAATAGCCCTCCCCTTCCCAGGAAGTGGGTCACATCGTTAGGGAAAGCACTGAGTGAGTCATTTCTGTGGCTTCCTGTTGCCACACTGTAGTTCTGTGAACTCAGAGGACATCCTCGGGGACAGGTTAATATAGCTGAGAGAATGAAGGAATAGACATCAAAAAAGCTTTTGTGGCTGAAATCTGAGACAGTTAAGTAAGCCTAACAGAGAATAGAGATCCCTTCCTCTCCCCAGCACTCCGCTGCATTAATGTTTTGTCCCTTTTATGTCAAAACATGATCATGTGAAGAGATGATTTCAGTTTTGGGGGGAAAGTTGAAAACCGTTAGATGGAATAGTAACTGTTCCCAGATTGACATCTGTCCATCAGTGTCTGCACGGTTAGATGTGCCATTAGCCAGGGACACAGACAAGCTGGTGCCGTGGGACCATTAGAAGAGCACAGCCAAAAAAGGCCCGAGGTAATGGGAAGGATGCTCGGTGGTGACCTTAACCTACACCAGGACAGCAGTGTCTAGAAAATTCTAGTCAAAGTTCTTTAGCAGCTCAGGGAAAGTTGGCAGAAGACTTTAGAGGAAATCAGAGCCTAAATAACCCTCTTTTCTTGTCTAGTCTGGCCTCTTTGAGACGTGTCCCAGCAACTTTTCCCTGATCATCACAGGAGGTCTCCCACCTTCCAAACCAGACTGACTAAATCACTCCCTTCCATTTTCTCTCAGCCTGAGGAGGCTTAGCCTGGCTGTCCAGCCGATATCACATGCCTGCTCTCCGCTTCCTCCCATCACCGCCCAAAGGCCTCTTTAATTCTTCTCATAAAGTGTTCCCTGACTCATGGAAGTGAACTGATCCAACCCAGTTCATAAAAGTAGAAAATGACTCCTCTGGACCAGAAAGAGAGACTCTCAATAAGAAACATAGTCATAAAGCCAAACAGAGGGACAGCATCTAATGGTGAGTTCCTGTTCAGAGGGGAGAAGCCCCCTGAGAAAGGAAGTGCATCTGTGGAATGCACAGTGAACTTCTTTCACATCTGGGGGCTCAGCAACCACCATTAACGAGCAATAATGATTTGTCAGGTGATAGAAATGGTTCCAGGGAGGGACAGGGTATGAAATACAGAGTCCTTCCCATGCTTCAAGGGGAACGAGGAAACAGCTCATCCAGATGTATTTTCTTAGGGGATTTGTGAATTCCTTGTGCAGCTATCATGATGTAATTGTATTTTACTTTCTCACCATTCTTTGTGTGTGCAAGTATACACACACACAAATGTAAAATGAAAGGGTAGAATGTGTCCTCTCTCTCTCTCTCTCTCTCTCTCTCTCTCTCTTGTTTTTTTTGAGATAGGGTTTCTCTGTGTAACAGCCCTGGCTGTCCCTGGAATGATGTGTCATTTCTTATGCGGCGTATAAAGAGCTTGGAAGACTCAACTCTGCCCCTCCCCCACAGCAAGTACTGCAAAGCACTTGTAAAGTTCACGGTCCAGGGCACAGGCTTATCAAAACCCTGAGATCTCATCTTAGGAATATGGGCTGTTTCTTCCCATCCTCTCACCCAGCCCTGGTCCCTACCTGACATACACCAGGGAATTGCTGACGGCCTGTCTGCAGTCGTCTTTGAATGTACGTGTTCTGTATTAGTTACCTTCTGCTGCTGTAGTGATAAAACACTGCAACCAAAGCAGCTTCCACAGACTTTATTTTGGCCTATGGTCCCAGAGGGAGTGTCCATGGTGGTCAGGGAGGACGGAGCCGGAAGCTGAGCATCTTCAGTGACAAATTAGAAGCAGAGAGAGCAAACCGGAAGTGGGAAAAGGCTGTGGACTCTGAAAACCTCCTGACGTTCTGATGTTTAGATTTTAATTCCTCAGTGTGGGCAGTGGTGGGAGATGAGAGCCACAGGGTATAATGCCTAACTTTCCCTATGAGCTCTTGCTCTCACAGAATGGGATTACGCCACCCCCCCCAAGCAGGTCGTATGTCCCTACACAAATGCACCTTAGGGAGTTCAAAACCCAGAAGCTCATCCAGGAGAAGAGGGTGTAGAAAGAGTTCTTACCTTTGTAAGAAAAGAGCATTGGGACCACTTCAAAAGTAGTGTTTCTCCAAGGAGAGAAAGTGTGGGGAGTTTTATTTGGGAACCTTTATGGGAAAGTACATTAGTGGTGGGCGTATTCCTGAGCATGCTCGATTTACAGCCATAGTTCAAGAAGGAAATATGGTGGTTACAAGCACGTGTGGGCATGCTCAGCCCAACATTATAGGGAGCCAAATTTACTCTAAGTCACCTAATAGAAAGAGTGTCTTTGTGACTTGGGCTGCTTTTCCATAAGAGTCTTAGCTGAAACAAAACAAAGGATAAGTCTGAAAGTAAACTGATCAGGCAAGAGGGGCCTGTCCACTCCTTCTGTTCTGGCCTCTGTGGGCTTTCTTGGTCTGCTTTTGGACATGAAGCAAGAAAAACCTCATGGATTCATATACCCAGTCATTGACTTTACAGCCTCTAGAAACTTGAACCGGAAGAAACTTTTTTTTCTTTATAAATTACTCAGCTGCAGGTATTCTGTTACAGCAATAGGAAACAGACTAAGACATCAGTCATGTCAGGCTATGAAGAAAAATTTGCAAGATATACTAATAATGCAAATGATGAGATAGAGCAAACACCAAAGCCAGACTCGACTGTAGCAGGGATGTTGGGTCTGACAGACTAGGAATCTAAAATTATGATCAGTGTGCTAATGGAAAAGGGCATCCTGTAAGAACAGATGAGCGATGTGAGATGTATGAACAGAAAGGAACAGTAGAGGGGACAAAACCCCTTGGCAGAAGTAAGGAAAGCCCTGAGTGATGGACACAGCTGAGGAGCACCTCAGAGTTAAGAGTACACCAGAAGAACCCTCCAAAGCTGAAAATTTAGGAGGAAAAGGGATGAGAGTAAGAACTATGCACAGCCAGGTGTGGTGGTGCACTCTGGAGGTAGAGGCAGGCAGATCTCTGTGAGTCTTAGGCCAGCCTGGTCTACTGAGGGAGTTTCTAGCCAGCCTGGGTTATGCAGTGAGATGCTATTTCAAAACGAGATGAGAAGGGGAATGTTAAACTTTTCTGAGTTAAGTGGACAGGTGTGGCAGGGCTCGTAGCCGTAGCAGCCCCATAACAGCAGCGACAGAACGTGATGTCAGGGTTTTAGGGAGGAAAGGGTATACTTATTCCTCCCGTGTCTCTAGCTTGGCTCTAGGTGAGCCCGCCTTCCCAGGAGTGGGCTCCTGGCCAGGTGGTTGGTAGCTGCCTTAATTTGCTTCTCTGTGGCTATGATAAAACACCTATCAAAAGCAGCTTGGCAAGGAAAATGTTTATTGCCCATGTCACAGACTGAGGGAAACCAGGGCAGGAACACATCATGAGCGGAAGGGGGCAATGGAAGAAGTTTTACTGGCTTGTTTCCTATGGCTTGTCAACTTGCTTTTCTGTGCAACCCCAGACCACCTGCCCAGATATGGCTCCACTCATGGTGGGTTGGGTCCTCAGGTATCAATCATTAGTTAATAAAATGCCTGACACACATACTCATGGGCCAGTCTGCTGGAATAAACTCCTCAGTTGCTGTTCCCTGTCCTCAGGCGTCAAGTTAACAAAAACTAACCAGGATAATTGACCCCCTGTCAACTTGACACATAAATGTAACCACTATAAACCATCAACTTTCCTTTCTTGTTTATCCCCAAGAGCTCACCTAGTATCACAATATAAAACATAGTACAGCTTTGAAAAGACTCACAAACTTTTAAAAAAAATCCACCTTGTAAAGTCCAAAGTTTGTAGGATGGGGCGATGACTCAGCAGTTAAGACCACAGGACCGGTTCCGTTCCCAACACCCAACAGTGTCTCACAACCGTTCCTAGCTCTGGTTCCAGATCTGACACCTTCTTTCCTCTGTGTGCACCAGGCATCGTGTACAAGACAATAAAATAAGTAAGTCTAAAAGGAAAGTATAGGCCAGAAATTTGTCTCTACCCAAAGGAAGGAAGAACATTAGAGAAATAAAAAAGATAAAATAAACCCTATTTTATTGTAATTCATCTTACAGATGGTACTAAAATAATGATAGCACCAGTAACTTTGTACTTGTGTGTATATGCATCTAGATAAGCCAAAGGAGTGTATACTCCCTATACAAAGAGTAGGGAGGAGGAATTGGGATTATGTCATCATGAAGTACATGTATGTACCTGTCAGTCAGCGTAGAGTTGGAAAGTAAACTGGGATTTTTAAAAAGTGGGTTTAGATTATCAGTAAATAAACCTTATGGAAACCACTTAAAAACTAGGAAAGATAAGGTCAATAGCAAAGACAGTAATCACTTTGAATGCTGGTAGTCTAAAGGCACCAATTAAGAAACAGATTGTCATGGGCTGGGGGTGTAGCTCAGAGGCAAGAGGATTTCTGAGATCAAGGCCAGCCTGATCTACAGAGTGAGTTCAGGGTCAGCCAGGAATACAGAGAGAAACCCTGTCTAAAAAAAAAAAAAAAAAAAAAAAAAAAAAAAAAAAAAAAAAAATGAGGAGGTTCTTTTTTCTTTTATTATCATGAATAAAGAAGTCACATTTTCTATCCCTGTATATTCAAGGTCCCTTCCCCATCCCACCACATCAGGTCATCAGGTCATTCTCTCTTCTCCACATCACCTCCCCGCCCCCCAGCCCAGGCAGGAGGTCCCAAGGTCCCATGGTCTTAATATTGCTTAGTTCAGTCTCCACTCCTGGCAAATCCAGTTTTCTTCCCCAAACATCAAGACTGAGTCAGGTGTTCCTCTAGGGGGAGTGGGTTAGGGTTAGGGTCAGGGTCCACTGTGATGGACTCTCATCCCTCCAGAACATAAACCGAAATGAACTTTCTAACGTAAGTTGCTTTTTCTCTTGGTGTTTTCTCACAACAGAAACGTAAATAATACAGGTGGGTTGTTGTTTTTACAAACCTGCTCAAAACTTCCGACACCAAATTATGAGGAGATACGGGAATGTGGGATGCCGAGAGGAAAGGCAGCCAATGAAAGGCGATTGAAGAGCCAGAATCAGGTGATGGTTGTGGGTTGTGGGAGCTCCAGCCCTCTGCCCAGGGCAGCAGGGCACATCAAGAGAACCAGGGAGTCAGTCACTGATTGAGTACTGTTCCCGGGAGCATTCATTCTAGCAGGTGAGCAGAAATACGGGACTTGGAAGTGGGGGTGTGGTTCTCCTGCTCTGAGGCAGGGGGGGGGGGCAGGCACAGCTGTATCTCCTGCTACAGCCACAAGCTCAGTGGAAATATTGGTGAGTGCCTGTTGTCTTCCCTGGTGGCGGCAGCACATGTCCTAAGTTGTTTTTTGTTTGGAAGCTGAATGGGACTAAAGGGGAGCGGTGCCCATGTCAGTTCTAGGGTACAGCGATGTTCTGTAAGCTTTTGTGCCAGGATTATGGATCTTAGTGTCTGGATGGCTCTGGGGGTGATGGTGAGGGCAGAGTACAGGCTGTCCCATGCTGCCTCAGCTCAGCTCCATCCACCTTGTCCACTTTGTTCCTGGTCAACAACAGTGGCCAGTTAAATGCCGCAACCGGCAGCACAGCTCTTCCTGTGTGCCCTTATCACTCATCATTAGCTGATCCCGTGACTGTTCAGCTGGAAAGCCCTTTAGCCACTCCTGTAGAAAAGGATCCTGCGTATAGTTTAGATAGACTTGAACATATCATGTTTTTAGATGGCCATAGTTGCTTCTAACTTAAATTGCATAGCTTATTTTTCCCAACCCTGGGGTTAGAGTAGAATCTGCATCATGTCCATCCCAAATTGGTTTTTAGTAGGCTGTGATTATGGGGACTGTTCTCAAAGTACTGGATACATAAGGCTTCCAAATGCTTGCACAAATCCACCTGCCTGGTGAAAGGAACAGCATGCTGGCTCCAGTGCCTTGTCATTCAGTTTGACCTCGAAGGGTAATCAGTGTCCTTGAAGCTGACAGTCAGGGTAGGAGAGTGTAAGCTCAGGCTGAAATTGCCTGTTAGCTCACACCTACATAAATCAGAGCCCAGGAGGAATGGTGCCAACATTTCCCCACATGTGTTCCTTCTTGTGTGGTCTGAGCCGAGAGTGCCATGCTAAGTGGGTCACTGAGAACCCCAGCAAGTTAATTTTTCTCCAGTAAAAGTAAGGAACAAATCAGAAGTAGCGTCCTCTACTAACATTGGCAGGTTTGCCCAAGTTAAGTGGTTTTGTTTCTTTGTATGAAGGTTTTAAAAGATGTTTAATCATAAAATGGAAGAGCAAATAATTTTACCATTGAGCTAAAGTAAAGACTGGGAGCGGGCAGGGCGTATCTGTAGCTCAGTGGTTACCAGAGGCTCTTGTAGAAGCCTTAGAAGATTTAGGTTTATTTGAAGCATCCATATCAGGTAGTTCACATCTGCCTGTCAGTCTAGCTGTAAGGGATCCAATGCCTCTGGCCTCCGTGGATATCTGTACTCAGATGCACATACTCATATACAAATATACTTCATTAATTTTTCTCAATCTCTCTCTCTCTTTTTTAAGATTGGAAGTTGTTTTTTTAAAAACAATCCAAGTGGCAGCTAGGAGCTGTTGATTCTGCAGGCACATCAATGATAAACCAGAGTGTAGGACTCGGTCTGGTTTAGTTTATTTTTAGGGTTTATTGCTCACATTTTGGGTGTCCCTATTGTAAGACACAGATCTGCTTGGATACCCACCACAGATGTGTCTCTTGGCTATGCTGTTGGTAGGTAAGGCATGTGTTATCAGACCTGTATTGACTGCCTGAGGCTCTAGATCCTGCCCCTAGCACAACAGACAAGCAAGGTGCCTTGCAATATCCCAGTCACATATATTTTTTTAACTTTATAATTATTTCCTTCTGTCTAGGCATAAGGGCATACACCTGTAATCCCTGAGCTGAGAGCACCCAGAGACAATAAGGATTATTTCAAGTTTGAGGTCAGCTTGGTGTACATAGTGAGTTCCAGACCAGGCAGGAATATATATAGAGACCCCTCGTCTCACCCACCCACCCATACACACAAAGACTACCTTGGTAGGCTGGGCAATATACCGTAAAATGTTTGCCACATAGCATAACGTTCTGAGTATGAGTTCCCAGAACTCACATAAAAGCAGGACAGCGTCATAACCCCAGTAGCCACAGGTAGAAAAGATCGATGGATTCTGGGTCAGCCATTCTAAACAAGCAGTGAGTTCCAATTTCATTGAAAGACCTCATTTAAAACCTGATTTAAAGAGCAGCTAAGAGGGGCTGGAGAGATGGCTCAGCGGTTGAGAGCGCCGTCTGCTCTTCCAGAGGACCCGGGTTCGATTCCCAGCACCCACATGGCAGCTAACAACTGTCTGTGGTTCCAGTTCCAGGCAAACACCAAGGCAAATAAATAAAGTTAAAAAAAAAAAAAAAAAAAGAGCAGCTAAGATACCTCCATTGACCTCTGGCCTCCACAGGCACAATTACTTTGGGACAGGGACACAGGAGTTACCAGAGTAACTTTTGAGAAATGCTAAGATTTATTAGGTTGGTTTTTACTGGTCAAGTTACTGTGCAAAGTTGTCCCTGTCTCATTTTCAGTCACTGCTCAGGGCTGTGTTTTCCTCATGGAAGAATCTGGAGCCTGATGTGCTGAGTACCCCAGACCTTCCCTGGCTCCTATGAGTCCTTCCGGAAGTCAATTCTGTGGGAATTAGCAGAGTCCTGTGGGACTGGCTTTAATCACGTCATAAAGTAGAGCCGTCCTGACCCAAAGAGACTGCATCACCTCTCAACAGTCACATTAGCGATCATATTTCAATGTGAGTTTATAGGAGACAAATTATATTCAAGCCCCAGCATCCCTTGTGAATTCACCCTCTATAATCAAAATACAGGACATTTCTCTGCCCTGAGCTGCCTTCTGCACTTTTGCAATCTGGTTCCGGTACAAATCCTATGCCCTTCTATCATAGGAACATCTGTTCATTGTTTTGTGTTTGTGTGTAGTATATGTACATGTGCACACATAGTTGTGGAGGCCAGAGTTAGACACTGGGTGTCCTGCTCTGATTGCCCCTACCTTTATTGATTGATTGATTGATTGATTGATTGATTGGTCTTTAAGTGAATTTGAAACTTTAGGGTCCTCTGCCTTCTCCAGTGCTAAGCCCAGCTTCTGTTTTCTTTCATGTGGATTCTGGGGGTCCAAACTCAGGCGCTTACACTAATGTAGCAGATATTTTACTGACCAAGCCATCTCCCTAACCCACAAGAATATTCTGACCAGCCAAGCAGTGGTGGTTTGCACCTTTAATCCCAGCACTCAGGAAGGCAGAGGCAGGTGAATCTCTGTGAGTTGAGGCCAGCATAGTCTACAGAGTGAGTTCCAGGACAAACAGAGATAAGCAGAGAAACCCTATCTCCAAAAACAAAGAAAGAAAGAATATTTTAACCAAATCAAAACATTATTATATGCTTTCCGCGCTGTCCTGGGACAGGTCCATATGGTGGCGTTGTTCTTGATTCCCGTCGTAACTTACAGGGAAACTTAACACAATGTCGGGAGCCCTTGATGTCCTACAGATGAAAGAGGAGGATGTCCTCAAATTCCTCGATGCAGGAACCCCCTTAGGTGGCACCAACCTTGACTTTCAGATGGAGCAGTACATCTACAAAAGGAAAAGTGATGGTATCTACATCATAAATCTGAAGAGGACCTGGGAGAAGCTGTTGCTTGCAGCCCGGGCTATTGTTGCCATTGAGAACCTTGCTGATGTCAGCGTCATCTCCTCCAGGAACACTGGGCATCGAGCTGTGCTGAAGTTTGCTGCTGCCACTAGAACCACCCTAATTGCTGGCCCGTTCACTCCCGGGACCTTCACTAACTAGATCCAAGCAGCCTTCAGAGAGCCACGGCTTCTAGTGGTCACTGATCCCAGAGCTGACCACCAGCCCCTCACAGAGGCGTCTTAGGTCAACCTGCCCACCATTGCTCTGTGTAAAACAGACTCTCCTCTGTGCTATGTAGACATTGCCATCCTGTGCAACAACAAGGGAGCTCACTCAGGGTGATGATGTGGTGGATGCTAGCCCAGGAAGTACTCCGCATGTGTGGCACTATCTCCCATGAACACCCACGGGAGGTTATGCCTGATCTTTACTTCTACAGAGACCCAGAGGAGATTGAGAAGGAGGAACAGGCTGCTGCTGAAAAGGCCGTGACCAAGGAGGAGTTTCAGGGTGAATGGACTGCACGAGCTCTCGAGTTCATGGCTGCTCAGCCAGAGGTGACTGACTGGTCTGAGGGTGTGCCGGTGCCCTCTGTGTCCATCCAACAGTTCCCCACTGAAGACTGGAGTGCCCAGCCAGCCACTGAGGACTGGTCAGCAGCTCCCACAACACAGGCCATGGAGTGGGTTGGAGCCACCGCTGAGTGGTCCTGAGCTCTACAAACACCTGAGCAGAGGAAAAAAAGATGGAAGGAAAATAAAGTTCTTACAAAGTGAAGAACAAAACATTATTATACAATAGGCCTTTGGATTACCAAGTGAGCCTCATTGACCTCAACACATAACCCTCAGGGTATACCACAAAGCCCTCTCACTGGACTCAAGCAGAGTCTTGCCACATTTTTGAAAGGACATGGCATGCTGAAGGACCCCCAGCTATGGAGCTCTTTGTTGTTAGATGTCCAGCAGAGGAATATGGTGCCTCTGTGCAGGCGCCAGGTTCCATTGTAACTTGTGGACAAGAAAAAAAAAAAAGAAGAAGAAGAAGAAGACATTGAAGAATTGTGACTAAGGAGGTGATAACATCACATTTGTGGACCTTTATAAGAAACACTGTGGAAATTGGGTCCAAATTGGAAATGCCAAGGGTAGGTTTTGGCTTTGGCAATGGGAGCAGAGTGGGCATGAGAGACTGTGTAGAGTCCTTGTGGCCTCTTAGTATGGAATGTGGAGGCAGCCCAGGCATCATTAGAAATAGTGAGTGACTGAAAAAGGACATTCTTGAGCTTTTTTGTTTGTTTTGGGTTTTTCGTTTGTTTGTTTTTGCTTGCTTGCTTGCTTTTTTGTTGTTTTGGGAGACAGGGTTTCTCTAACAGGTCTAGATGTCTTGGTACTTGCTTTGTAGACCAGGATGTCCTTAAACTCACAGAGATTCACCTGCCTCTGCCTCCCAAATGCTGGGATTAAAGGCATATCCCACCACCGTTCTCTGCCATAATAGTTCTTTTGAGAAAACATAAAAGCTAGGGTCTGAGAGAATCCTCAGCAGGTCAAGGCACTTGCCACTGAACCTAATGACCTGAATTTGATCCCTAAAACCTATACAGAGAACTAATCCCACAAATCATCTTCTGGATTCCACATATGTTCAGTGGTACCCATTCCCACACACATACAGACACACAAGATGAATTATTGTTGTTGTTAAAGAAAACATACCTAGACAGAGGTAATGGCACATACCTTTAATCCTAGCACTCAGGAGGCAGAAGCAGGTAGATCTTTGCAAGTTCAAGGCCAGCCTGGTCTATGTAGCAAGTTACTGTCCAGCCAGGGCTATATAGATACAGAAAACATGAAGAGTCAAATGGCTTAGGGCTAAGACCACTTGCTGCATAATAGTAGGGACCTGAGTTCAGATTCCAGCACCTACATAAAATGCAAGATGGTCACACATACATATATCACCCAGTGACACAGGTTAGGTCACACATGTGCCTGCCACCCAGTGCTATCAACTGGAGGACTGCTGAGCTTGCAGGCTACCAGCCTAGCTCTCCAGGTTTTGTCAGTGACCTTGTCTCAAAAGAATAAGGTAGTGAGAGAGCAGGACACTTGGTGTCCTCCTTTGTATCTGTACATAGATTCCTGCATGTGTACATATAGATCACACACACACACACACACACACACATACACACACACACTCACACGGAAATTCTAATGGGTAAAACTGTATTTGAAAATTCTAGTGGCGCTGGAAGTGATGGTGTCTGCCTGTAACCCTAACACTTGGGCAGTAGAAACAAGAGGATCAGTGTCATCCTTAGCTACATAGTGAGTTCGAGGCTACCTAGGCTACATGGGACCCTATCTCACATAAAAATAAAAGAAAATTCCTGTATATCAATCAAAACTATTTTCCTTATGTAAAGATCAGTATTTGAATCATTACTATTTCTGAGCTGTCTTTTGTTTTCAAAATAGCAAGGCAGCTATAAATATAGTTTCCATTATATAGAGTCATGAGGCAGTGTTGACAGGCTTGGGACTCTGTGCTGTGGTTTGAGAGTGTCCCCTGAAGTCTGTGCAAGAACTTTGTCTCTGGCATGGTGATGTTGACCGTGGATAGAACCTTTAAGGATGGGCCTGACGTAAGGGTCATACATAAATCCCAGATTTATTATGTAGCTGGTTAGGGAATACCTTCTCTGCAGACTATAAATTCAGATGAATAAAGGTTTGGAAGGAAAAATGTTTAATGGGCATGTATTGGATTACGGATGTCTGAAATCCTTGAATGGAAATATCTGGTAGCTGAGTGTATGGACCCAGAGATCTGGACTAAACAACTCATTAGCACTGAGTGACACTTAACTTAAGAAAGTGGATTCAGCGGCTGGGGAGATGGCTCAGGACCTAAAAGCACCTGCTGTTCTTGCAGAGAGGCCCAAGTTTAGTTCCTAGCACACACCTCAAGCAGCTCACAGCTGCTTGTTAACTCCAGCTCAGGGGGATCCGATACTATGGCATCCTCTCTCCCTCTCTCTCTCCCCTCTGTCTGTCTCTCTTTCTCACACACATGCACACACCTACCCACAGGTATACACAAATATATAATTTAAAATAATAAAAAAAGATATGTCCCCCCCCATGCATGTGCAGAACCTTTCCGTAGCAGTTCTGAGAACACAAAGGTGAGTCCTAGCTCTGTCTAGGCATTCTCTGATGCCTGGACCAGACGAAGGCCTTGTCATTTGGGTTCCGTTAGAACAAGATACTTGTCTTTTGAAAATACTCATCATAGGGCTGGAAGATGACTCAGTGCTTAAAATGTTTCCTATGCAAGCAGGATAACCTATGTTATGACCCCCAGAACCCATATAAAGAAAGATGGGTGTAGCAGCCTGCTCTGAACCCCAGCACTGAGGACAGAGGCAGGTAGATCCTGAAGGCTTGCTGGCCAGCCAGTCTAGTTGAAATGGTGAGCTCAGTGAGATAGCTTATGTCAGAATTAATTTATTTAAAATAAGGTGGAGCCAGGTGTGGTAGCCAGGTCTTTAATCTCAGCACCTTGGAAACTGAGGCAGGAAGATGTCTGTGAGTTTGAGGCCAGCCTGGTCCACATAACAAGACCCTGTTTCAATATAAAAGTAAGGTGGGGTGCAATTGAGGAAGGCACTAATGTCAACCTCTGGCTTACGCACACACAGACACACACACACACCAAAATAAAACACTGTTCTGTGTGCTAGCAATTACCCATAATGCTCTCTTCCTGCCAAGCTGTAAGGATGTGAAGTTGGCACTAAGGTCTGTTCACTGCTGTCTCCTCCTAGCTCTGAGGTTGGTTTCTTAGATGGGAGTGCATACTTTCATGCTCACCCCCTGTACACCACACAATCACCCATGAGTAGGTACCTTCTACTCAGAGAGGGGAATGCAAAGTGCTAAGAGCCTGTAGCCTCAGACACCATGTGACGGTTTTCTAGAGTTCATTTGAGCAAGCCCTCTGTGGCAAGTTCATTAATCAGATGGAGGAAGAATTTCCAAGCTACTCCGAATATGCATGGAAGAATACAGAATAGTGATAGTGAAGTGTGGAGAGAAAGAGAGAGAGAGAGAGAGAGAGAGAGAGAGAGAGAGAGAGAGAGAGAGAGAGAGAGCGCAACCAAGACCTGATAAGAGGCCAGAATTTAGGAGGCTGGTGCCTGGCAGTCTCTGACCCCATAGGAGACTTGGGCCCCATTATAAGGGGCTAGGACTTTGCTCTTTATGAAACAGGCAGCAAATGGAACTCTAAATCAGGCTAGCAATGAGCTCCAACAGCATTTTTAGTAAGTAATGTCTACGAATGAGTGGGTGGTGAACCCTGTCCCTCATGCATATCTGACAAATTCATAGGGGATTCTCTTGTGGACCACACCTAACAAAGCAGCAGATCCGTGGTAAGTTAAAGTTGGTGTCAGAGCAGGTCACTGATGGTGTGGGGACAGAGAACACAGCACCCTGCTGAAGGAGTTTTCAGAGCCTTTCTCAATGCTCCCAGAGCATCAGGGATTCAAAAACAAAGCACAAAGCCACACAAAGCTTTGAAGTCCTGCCTCTTGCCTGCCTGAACAATGGGTGTAAGCAGGAAGCTTTGGGGAGATGGTTGTGCCAGAGCAGTGTCAGCAGAAGCCTGCTTGCACTGCCTGGAAACCCCGCCTAGGCTCAGGTCGTTGGCCGTGTTTTGTAGGTTACTCAGTGTAACAGTTATAAGGTGGTTCTCACCCTGCTATGGGAAAGGTTTTTATAAGAATGCACTGAAAAAGCTAGAGGACTTTTTTCTTTTTTCCAATGAACCCAGTAGAGTATTTCCAAAGTACTTTTGGCCAGTAGTGAATAAACAAGCCTCTCATAAGCTAGATGGGAAATATCTCAATGCAAATACTCACTGTATCTCCAGAGTATCCCTGCTTGCCTTTAAAAGTCTGTACAAACACATGTGGACAGACTGGACTCTAAGAATAATATTTTTGTGTGGACATATATGGACAGATAAAGCCCCAGGGGAGGGGAAAAAAGCCTCATTGGAAATGAAAATAAAGATCTCCTGCAGTGTTGTCCTCTTTTGCTCTCTAGGGTTTCTTTATTTAGCTTTGAAATCTCAAAATGCTGCTAAAGAATTGAACAAAAAGAAACCATGCACATCTGTCCTGTGTCTGTCTACTATGCAGAGTAGAGCTCGGTGCACAACTTAATGGCAAGAGGAGGGGCCACCAATACAGTGCCACTTGGGAGATACTTCTCATTTGTCAGTAATAATCCAGAGCTTGCAGCCCCTGGGTTCCCGTGTGCCCTCGCTGGGCCAGATACAGTGCCCTCTGTCAATGCTGTGTGCAGTGATCTATATCTGGTATAAACACTCCCAAAGGCAGCTTGCTTTGTCTTTGTTGTGTTATGAGACTGGGGTCTCACTATGTAGCATTAGCTGGCCTGGAACTTGCTAAATAGAGCAGATTGGCCTCAGATTCTTAAGAGAGCTGCCTGCCTCTGCCAGATGGTTTCTCGGTGGGAGATTAGCACATGGGAGTGCAGGGTGGGGTGCATTGACTTTACATGTATATCCATTGGAAGCTGATGTGAGCTCTACGGTGCTGTCTGTGTTTGGTTTCTGGGGAGTCATCACCTGCATCTCCACGGGCTCTTCAGAGCAGCTGTGGCTCTGGACCTGAGGAAGCCAGCCTCAGCACCACTAGGTATCCCCCTCAGGGTTCCAGAGAGATGGAGACTTTGTCCATGGGTGACAAAATGGACTGAACCAGCTCATGCAAATCAGGAAAAGAGCCTCAGGGGGCCGAGAGATGGTTTGGTGATTAAGAGCACTGCCTGATCTTCTAGAGGTCTCTGGTTCAATTTCCAGCACCCACTTGGTGGCCCACAATCACCTATAGCTTAAGGGATCCAATGTCCTTTGCTGGCCTCTATGGACACCAGACAGGCACACATATACATGAGCAGGCAAAACACTATGAATATAAAATAACTACTGTTTAAAGGTTCAATCAGAGTCAGTTTGAGGGCTCTGGTCACTTTCCTAATGTTGAAACTGAAAGCTTGAGTTGGGTCCAAGAAGGCCCAGCTCTCTGTCACCTAAGACACCTCAGGCTAAGAGTAGGGGTAAGTGAGGACCAAGGGGTGTCTTCCCCTCTTCTTCTACCTTCTATTCTGCCTGGGTGTGTGCAGGTGCGGACATGGGATTGTGTGTGTGTGTGTGTGTGTGTGTGTGTGTGTGTGTGTGTGGTGCTGGGTACAGACTCAGGGTCTTGCTGAGCAAGTAGGTGCTCTACCACAGAACTGTATTTTTAGTGTAATATGATTTCTTAAAGATGAATTTATTTGTTTATTATTTATTTTTAAAGTGGGTTCTTGTTATGTTGTCCAGGATAGCCTTGAACAATTCTCCTGCCTCAGCTTCTTAGGACTGTAGGAGCATACCACCATGCCTTTTTAAAAATAATTTGTGTATAATTTTAAAGATTTTTCTTATTTATGTGTATGTGTGCAAGCCTGTGTGAGTTTACATATACATATATGCCATTTGTGTGCCTGGTACCTGTGGAGGCAGAAGAGAATGTCAGAGCCAGTGAAACTGCAGTTACAGGCATTTGGGAGTTGCCATGGGAATACTGGGAATTGAACCCCTGTGCTCTACACAGGAATGAGTGTTCTTAACTGCTGAGCCATTTCTGCAGCCCCACTGTGTGTTTTAAAGACCAGTCTTAGGTAGGGAGACATGTTTTCATAAAAATTGAATGGTGTGGGAACCAGAGTGTACCTCAGCACAGAAAACTGGTCTCTGCCTCTAGCACTGTGACAAAATAAAATATAAGTAAGAGCCAGGCAGTGGTGGTACACACCTTTAATCCCAACACTCGAGAAGCAGAAACATCAGAAGCATGTAGATCTCTGTAAGTTTGAAGCTAGCCTGGTCTACAAAGAGAGTTCCAGGACAGCCAGGGCTATTAGAGTGGGTTCTGAGATTTTCTACCAAATATAGTAATGGCAGCTGTCACTATACAGGAAATAGAGCATAGATGGAGCCTGAGGGATTGTAGGTACACAGTGCTGTTGGGGGTACATGAGATGGGGTGGGGCAGAGCAGGGTCAGCTCCGGAACCAGAAGGTCAGAGGTGATCAGTAACCTCCGAATTGGAGGTATGGAGTCTATAGGTGATCACTGAGAGGTGAGGCTGTGGACAAGTATACCCCAAGATGATGGCAAAGAGTGATGAGGCATGGGGACATATGGACAGGAGTCTGTTTGGGGCAGAGGAAGAGCAGCTGGAAAAGATCTGGGGAGGACAGAAGCTCTGGCTGTGGGGCACACTGCCGGTGCTGGATTCATGGACTCAAGGACATCTTAGATTGTTGAGCTATAGCAGAGACATAATGAACTTCAGGCTCATTACATTTGATGCCATTTCCCCAGATCAAGGCTTTCTGTATTTTTTTGAAGTCCCTGGTTCATTTTGTTTTGTCTTCATTATTTTTTTTTTCAGTGCCCATGGGGTGGAACCCAAGGCCTTGGTCATGCTAAGTATTCTCTGCCACTGAGCCATATCAGCCTGCCAATTTTGTGTTTCTTCATTCTGATTATGCTCATCAAGGGTTTTGAATTGTGAGGATTCCTTTATGCCATGAGAGTCTCAGATACATGTACATCCTGAAGGTCTAAAGTTCTCAACTGCCTTGGAAAGTCCTACATGCACTATTGCCACAATTTTATCAAGTTAGGTGGCTGAGGGTGCTGCTTAGATGCTTCCGGTGTAGCCACTAATGCCCAAGATTTGTAGTGGAAAGCAGGCATTATCACCTTGAGCTAGAGGTGTGGCCTTTGGGCCTTGAGGCCCCAGTGTACGGGGCGTGGCCAGGCCAGTTTAAGATAAGGTGCCTGCTGTCTCTCTTCCTGTTTGCTCTCTCCTTCTCTTGGAGAAAGGACTAGACCCACTTCCGCTGCTTAGACGTAGAAGAGTCCAGCTTTTTGAAAATTGCCCAGCTATTCAATCCCTTATATCAGTAAATGTTTTCCTATAAACTCCTTAAATACTAACCTTTTAATCAATTGTTAGTGATTATTACCAACTACACAGCACTGGAGCGAGGGGGGAGGGAGTGTTTCCAAATACTATTTTTTTGTTTCCCAAACTGGTGTTGGCAGGACACATTTTTTTAATTATTACATTGATTGATTGTGGGTATGTGTGTGGGTGTACCATGGTGTGCGTGGGAGGTCAGAGGACAGTTTGCAAGAATTAGGTCTCTCTCCTTCTACCATGTGGGTCATGTGCTGAAGAGGACTTCCTACTCTTCCAGAGGACTCGAGATCCCAACTCCCATGTAGGATGGTTCACAACTACCTATAACTTCAGCTCCAGGCAATCCTATGGGCTCTGAGAACATATGTGGCATTCATGCATAAATACATACGTGCACATTAACAAAAAGGAATAAATAAAAACAAATACAGAACAGTACTTTATTCATTGTGCGTTGAAGAGGAGGAGCTTTGCAGGTGGCATCGAGGATGGAATGGACTAGAAGCTTCGGGACAGCTCTCTGTGACACAGACTTCTGTCCACGTGTTTGCCTTAACAAGTCAGGGCCACAGAGACTCCGAGAATTCAGGTCCCTTCCAGCCTCTGCTTGCTTCATTTCTGTTGCTGTGATAAAATACCCTGACGAGAAGTAAGTTCAGGAAGAAAGGTTTTATTTCAGCTCAGAATCTGTCATAGCAGGGACGTCAAGGCCATTCGGGATTGAAACAACTAATCGCCTCGAATTCAGTCCAAATTGAAGAGAAGTATGTGATCACTTTCTTCAATCTCAAATAGTCCGGGACTCAAACCCAAATGTGTGAACAGAAGACCTGGGACTTGCCGCTCACCTCGACATTCAGTGTCGAAAACATGCTGCCTTTTAAGTGTCAGAGATGAACAGTCTAATCCTTGATCACTCCAGAATGGAGTTAGAAATCCATAATCGGTTTTACCTTCATCACTAACAGGTAGGATTAGGACGGGACCTGTCTAGGATGACGGGAAGGGCAGGGACTCAAGGGCAGGCTGTGACTGGTCACCAGTGTGCCATTAACGTATACTCAATGATGTCTCATGCACAAAAGACACTTGAGAAGGTCCTGGAAGATATGACCTCCCTTGGGAGTGTATTCTCAAATAAAGTAGTGTTCAGCAGCTGACATTTTGGATCTTACTCATGCGTTACCCTGAGATCAAGCATTGGAGCGCCATGAATATTTGCTTGGCCTTGAGGGAGGCTCAGTGTGTGTGTGATGGAGGGTAATAGGCAAGGTGGGAACCATGACCTTTTGCACTCCAAAGCTGGGGAAGCCCCAGTGAGTGCTACAGACCCTGGCAGTGCATGGGCACTCTCCCCTGTGGGGTTGGAGGTTAATGAATGAGTTCATGCCCCACACTCAGGATCCTGTTTGATGGTGCTTTTATACACGGGGTCTTAAAGGAGATCAAAATAGGACTTAAAAGTTGTACCCAAACTCACTCTTTCTGCCACAGTGGTGTTTGGTGGTGGATGTCCCCCCCCCCATAGAAAGGAAAAAGTGAGGCTTTGGTCTCTGAGAACAGGGCCAGGCCAGGACTCAGTATGTCTGGAGCAGGACCCAGTGGAAAGCAGGTCGGGAGGTCCTGGCTGCCTCTATTCTTCGATAGTAATCCCTTAAAAAATAATTGCAGCCCCAAACCTCTGGCCTCCAGCACATTTTCCACTTGATTAGAGGCCTTTGTGGGGCAGGCAGAGGGGCCTGCAGACTTGGACATTATGCTGGGTCCTGCAATGTCCAGCAGGGACTTTTTCCATCAAAAGGGGATTTTGGTAAAACCATTATCAGGGATTTAAAGGACAAAGGCTGCAAGCGAGGGGCAGATTAGTGGCAGAGCCTGCTTTGGGCCTATGGGGGGGGGGGAGGCTGGCAGCCTTGATCAAGTGCCTTGATTTCTCCACTAGTTCCTGGCAGCTGAGGAAGTGAACAGAGTGGCAGCTGGAGCTAATGGGTAGGAAGTGAGGTCAAGAATGTTCCAGGGAGTGCCTGATGTCTGCTTACCGTACAGCTATACCCAGCTCACCTGGAGTTGTGCACCGTGCCAGCCCACACTCCACAAGGAGAAATCAAGAAAGGCCGATGCTAGGTCCTTGTTTAGGGCGATGGACACCTTTTGAGGGAGACACTGAGGGATTAGAGCAGAGGGGAAGGGTAGAGAACATTGTGTCCAGCCTGTAGTCCTGCTATTAGAACTGTCCGTCTGGGGGAGAGTCATCTACAATATAAACTGTCACACCGGGCTCACCAGAGCCCTCCCTGTCCCACCTCCATTGAGAATGTGGAGCAAGAAGCCTGGCTGTGGGAGCCAACTGCCTCCTGGAGGGCTCATGAGAAGACGGATGCTGTCTACCTCCCTGGAAGCCTCTGGCTTCTCCATGTCTGCATTAAAGCAGTGTTGACATTAACCACTGAATGCAGGCCCTTGAAGTACCAGCTGCGGGGCTCGGGACAGGACATTTCAGGCCTGGGGAACTATCACATGAAGGTCTTGAGGCTCAATCCATATTAATGAGTGGCTTGTCAGCTCTGGTGTCTGCCTTCAGCCACCCCTCCTTGTCTCTAGACTTACAGCATGCAAGAAGCCCTTCTTCTTTGTCAGGACTAGCAGGGTCTTATTTCACAGACCCCCTTTAGATTTATATGAAGGTGTCTTCATTCGGGATGAAGGGACTGTGTTCCTTTTGATAATTAAAAAGAATGAAAACTAAAATTTAAACTCCCAATTTGTTTTTTTTTTATTTTTCTTTCATAATAACAGGATGTTAGTTCTGTCTTCATATATGATTGTAAAATTTCTCCTCATCTGCCAAACTTCACAAGCATAGCTCTCTGACAATGTGAGAATAACAGCCTTGAGGAATCAGAAGTTGGTATCTCCCCACACCCCACCCCACCCCACCCCCAGGGCCACCAAAAAGCATGGCTGTTAGAACTGAGGGGCTTGCATGAAACAGTCACACTCCAAAGACAGCTCCTGGGGGGCCCCTCACTGGTACATTAAAGTTCAGTCTTGGGCTGGTGAGATGGCTCCGTGGGTAAAGGCACGTGCTGCCAAGCCTGGCAACCTGAGGCCAGCACCAGGACCCCTCCGGGTGTCTTCTGACCACATGCACTTATGCATGCCTACACACGTACACATACCTAAAGGAGAAAAAGTACATTTTTTAAGAAGTTAGTCCCAGTTTTTGGAGGAAATGTTCCAGCTGTCAACTCTCTTAGATCCTGGGAAAATTCTTACAAGTAGGAAAGTGTCAAGAGAAAGGATTTGTTAGCTGGGAGGGTTGTTTTTCTTGCAAAGCAGCAACCAACTCATAGACAATGCTGCCACCTGCTGACAAGGTGCAGAAATTGCAAACGTGGTGGGTAAATTCCTCTGCTTTCTGTCTTCACCAGAGAACAAACTGTGTCAACCACACTTATTTTACTGCTTTATAGTGAATCCAAAACCATTTTAACAAAATAAGAACAGAAGAAAACACGTATGCCTGTTGGCTACCTCTGAAACTGTTTGGACACAATTTATGACTATATATCAGTGAGAAAAGTAAACCCTGTGTACATGTCCCTGTTTTATAGGAAAATAAAGAATGTCACACAGAACAGGACACAAACAAGGGGTGTTTTCTATCCATCCTTTTGTTGTGCTGAGTCAGGACCTTATTTAGTCCAGGCTGGCCTTGAGCTCCATATGTAGCTGAGGATGACCTGCTTTCACCTCTTGGATGCTGGGGTTGTAGGCATGCACACTAAACAAGCATTCTGATGAGGAGCAGTCAGGACCGTGCTTCTTGTTTGTCCTCTGGTAAGACATGTCTTTATTTATAGAGCAAATAACGGTGAAGCTGTTTGCTGCTGGTCCATGTATGGAATCATTGCCAGTGCATTTCTCAGCTTAGCGATAATGCATTTCTGTAATTCCTTTTGATTCTTTGGACAACCAGGCTCTTCTGTGTAGGGAAAAGATGGGCTAGCAGCCCTCCTGGGGGACAACCTGGTTCTGGCTATTGCCATTTGACAGACAGTGGCAGGATGTTTGTGTCAGCCACTCACTTCTAGTCCAGGCTCTAGAAGCCTGATTGGCAGCCCTGTGTTTCCGGCAGTGGCCAGCTGAGAGCCTGATGAAGTAAAGGGTGACACAGCCTGACTCTGACAGCTTCCTGAAGCTGGCTGAACTGTTTGCACTTGAGATAAAAGTAGGAAAGCTATAGTTGTCATTTTCATACCTGCTAAAGTCATACGGTTGCCATCCTTGTCTGAGGTCAGGCAGTCCAAAGCAATGAAATTAAGGTTTAAAATCCTGAAGGTCAAAGTGGAAGGCCATAGCTAGTTGTTTTTCATCTAAGAATACAATAATTGTTTGTCTCAACAGAGTCTCAAACAGCTGCGAAGCCTTAGCTGGCCTGGTACTCATTGTGTAGACCAGGCTGGCCTCGAACTCACAGAGATCTGCCTACCTCTGCCAGTGCTGGGATTAAAAGTGTGAGCCACCATGCCTGTCCAAAGAACTATTTGTCTTAATAATTTATTATTGCAGTTTCTCTCTTTATCTATCTGTTCGGTTCTAGCCTCTGTCACTTTCTTCCAGAATCTAAGCAATATCAGGACTGAGGTGTTTTTGGTCTTTTTTTGGAGGAGGGGGGGGTGTTTGTTTTTCTCCTCTCTATTTAGAAACCACTTCACAGAAAGCCTTGCCCTTTACTGGAAAATGGAAGCAGATGTGTATGTAAATAGTGGTAGTTTGGGGAGAGATTTCCTCAGAACCTTCTTAGTAAATATTTTGTGCCATCTTCAAATGAGGAAAGTGCGTTTCCCAAGGCAATGCTAAATAACCCCATACAGCTTAAGGAATAGTGACTGGGTGTTGAAGAACTATTTCCCTGCCATCTGATTGTAGCATCCTGAGTCCATGACATGAGTGGCCATTCTGGACAGGTAGTATGGCACAGAGATCCTTCCAGAGAGTGGATTATGCTCAGGAACAAGTACCTAGTGTTACCTAGATGAGTTGTGCATACTTGTAATCCCCCTACTTGAAGTTCAAAAGCAGCTGTGGCTGTGGAAGGAATTTGAGAACAGTCTGAGCTACATGAGACCCTATTTTTGTTTGTTTGCCTGTTTTGTTTTGTTTAGACAGGGTTTCTCTGTGTAACCATCCTGGCTGTCATGGAAATTTACTTCATAGACCAGACTGGCCTCGAACTCACAGAGACCCTCTTGCCTCTGCCTCCTGACTACTGGGATTAAAGGTGTGTGCCCATCTGGTGATTGATAGTAACAAATGCAACCCCTTTACTCTTTGTGGACCATAAAGAGGTGTAAAGAAAACATCTGTGGAATCGAGCCTTTTTACCCTTGAACAAGAATAGCCAGAGTTCCCACAGCTGCAAGTCATGACTGCAAGCAGGTGTGCATGGCATGTCAAATATGTGAACGTGCTCAGCTCTGCAGTGCAAGCTTCCGGCATTTGGACTCCACATGGCGACTGGAACCCTGTGGAACCTGGCTCAGGTCCTGGGGACAGTGGGCAGCCCACTTAGTTCCATTGGCTTCTTCAGCACGTTGAAGGCTATTTAACAACCTGGGCTCTTCTCAGCTCCAAGAAGAATCCTGAACATGGTGTTCATAAAACATACCACGTTTGCACACTGTAATTCCTATCAGAGTGGTAACCTTGGGCATTCTGAGGTTTTTGGTGTGTCTATTCCCAAGATGCTCCAGTGCAGAACCTCTTTGAGGGGGTCAGAGTGATGGCCTGCAGTTTCAGAGGTACCTGCACATTGGCCACCTCTTGTTATAGTCTGTGCAGTGTCCACTCCGAGGCAGAACTCAGAACTCTACACAACAGCTTATTGGCTATATCAGACTTCTTCTTCAGAGTATAAAATCCAGTGTGCCCCATCTGCCTGCTCCTGGCCAAGCTTACCAGCTACCACCCCAGCACTTCTGGCAATGTCTCACTGAGCAGCTCTGCCTCCCCTGCTCCTTCTTTTTAACTGAGATGTACCATTTCCCAGTGTTATAGACATGAGAATCTTAATAAGTTGTTTTTTCATTCGGTGATGGAAACAGAACTTAGAACCCCAAGCATGCTAGGCATATACTCTATCACTGAGCTACACCCACAGTACCCCCCCTTTCTAGAAGGACATGTGGTGCTTGTTCCTTAAACAATTAAAATAGAGTAATGAAATATTAAGAATTTATGCCCATGCAGGGCATGGTAGTTCATGTTATACTCCCAGGAAGGTCTGAGGCTAGCCCAGGCCACATAGTATATTCCAGGTCAGTCTGAACTATGGAGTGAGACCCTTCAGAGAAAGAGAAAAAAAAAAAAGGAAAACTTTCTTTCCTTGTTTGGAGAAAGTGAGTACACTTTCCTGGTCTACTTTCTGGGAATTGCACTGTCGCTGGCTCTAGGGTTGAGTGGGCCCCGTCCTATGCAGAATCACTGTGGCAGGTCACGCACCCGTGCACCTTTGCAGAGTACCACATGTGCTGGGTTGTTTTACCGCAGCAGGCAAGACCCAAGCAATCCCTGGGAGGAAGAGCCTGAAACTGATCATTTGTGAATATTTCAGTACATTTCAGGGACCCAGAAACATGTTTGCATCCACGAGCCAGAGAACATCCCACACCAGCTGCATTTTCCTTTCATCAGCTATAAATTATGAATAGTTGATACTGATTTAAATCCAGATTTCTTAGCTTTGTGACATTTGCTTTAAAATATACACTTGGTATTGGAACAAGTACATTGACAGAATGGCCTGTGGGCCCTGAGCTTAGGTCTGAGCACAACTGTCTTCTAACCCCATGCTTTCTTCTACCCCACCAGTTGATGAGAAATCTCACTCCTTCCTCTGAGGCTGGTAATGGCACAAAATGTAGGTCTTTCCTTCAACTAAAGGGATAGGATTAGCTTTTTATAAGGGTGATATTTGATGCAAGGAAGAGAGAGGGTCCCAGAGGATGTCTTCTCCAGCAGAGCTGAGCCAGGATCGGCAGATTGGGCTTTTCCTTTTAGAACTGGAGAGACAGATGCCTAAAGTCTTGGTTTTGTTCTCTAAATGGGTCCCCAGGGGCTACATATCTCAACACTAGGGAGGCTGAGGTAGGAGAGTAGCTCTTCAAGTTCAATGCTAACCTGGAGATATTGAGTTCCAGACTAGCCAGGGCTACATTGTAAGTCCTTGCCTTAGAACACAAAAAAACTTACTCCAAGTTCAGATGTCCCCATAAAGGCTGTGACTCCGGATCAACACCCTTCCAGGGAAACCCCAGGGTCTGGAAGACAGACCCCATGCATTTACTTCTTTTGAGGGATTAGGGTGGGGTGGGAAAGGTTCTCAAGTAGCCCAGGCTGGCTTCCAACTCAGTAAATAGCCAGAATGGCCTTGAACTTCCATTCTCCCAAGTACTGGGATTAGATCTGGTTTATGTGGTGCTGGGAAATAAAGCATGTCGAGTATAGGCAAGTACTTGACCAAGTGATTTGCATCCCTAGCCCCAACAGCCTTGACTTTAAAAAGAAAACTACAATGAAAGGAACATGGACCTTTTTTTTTTTTTTTAGCTGTTTATTATAGATTTGAATGAAAGAAATATTTGTTTTCTCTTTAAGGGTCCTGGCACCAGCTTTCAGTTTTGTAAGTGTGAGGTGGGCAGCATGCTTGGCACTGCCGCCTGCAGAGTTAAGTCAGGTGGATTTTCCTCCTCCTTCCCGAAAGGCCTGAGGGATTCAGCAAGGACAATTTTACACTATCATCTAGAATGTAGCCAGAGGCCACTGTAGCCCCACGGCACTGTGGAAGCTGTCTGAATGCCATTTAAAGTTAAACACTAATGGCGAGGAGTACTGCTGTGGAATGTTTAAAGAAACCCTCTCCCGGTTTCTGTGGTGGACCATGAGTGTGGAGCTGAAGGTATATAAGGCATCCACCTTCCCTCCTACCCTGTGAGCCAGGGTCTTGCTCTGTAACCCTGACTGCCCCAGAATTTGCTACTGGTCTTGAACTTAAAGTGATCCTCCTACCTTAGCCACTGGGGAGGCTGCCATGTCCAGCCTTTTCAGCAAGTCTTGAACCATGGCCTTTTCTGTTTCCTAAAACTTCACCCCAAAGGCCCTTTAGCTTTTGTGCCACTCACAGAATGTACAGGAATGCACTTTTTACCATTCCTGGTTTCTTGCTTGTTTTTTCCAGTGGCTAGGGACCAGCTCAGGACCTGGTGAATGTAGACAGCAACCCCTCCAGCCTTAACCGCCTCTAGTCTGCTGTGGAGGCAAGGATCAACCCTGTCCACAGGGAGTGACCCAGCCCCTGTTCATCTGAGTCATCTCACAGGAAACCAAGTTTGAATCAGACACTAGATCTTCCTTAGAAGGGGCTAGTTCAAATTGGGGCTCCCTCACTAGTTAAAAGTAAGGCAGCTCATGTCTCACCTGAAAACAGGGAGATGTTTCAGTAGGTTATGTGAAGGTCACATGGGTTCCCAATGTGCATCTCTTTTTTTCCATTCAAAAAAGGTGAGACGTGAGTGTTTGGTCCTTTCTTTGCAGGAAGGCTCTGTACGCTTATCTAGTTCAGGCCATGGACACCAGATCCATGGCCTTAACTGACAAATGCTAACTTGCCAACCTTTAAATATTTATTATTTTAAACTTATATGCGTGTCTGTGCACATGAGTACTGGTGCCCAGAGGCCAGAGCTATTAGATCCCTTTGGAGATGGTGTTACAGGAGGTTGAACTACCTTAAGTGGGTGCTGGGAACTTAGGTGCTCTGCAAGAACAGTATTATGTGCTCTTAACCACTGAGCCATCTCTCAATAGTGGGATTATTTTGCATATTAGATGAGAATGTTAGCATGGTATAATTTAGGAATGTTCCAGTTCTTGCCGACTGAAAAACAGGCCAGGAGGCTATTGTGGAAGCTGGATCAGATTCCTAGGAAGCAGGTCTAATTCAGACTGCTCATGGGTCCTACTTTTTACTGTTGGTCTGCCATAAGGCAATAGCATTAATAGAAAAGAAATATTCACTCTCCCTAAAGAATGGGAAGACAGATCTAGTGTCAGACTCATTTCGAGCCCACTTTGGCAACTCTGGAAAGGAATAATGCAGCTTTTGTGCCATGTTCAAGCTGAGGGCTTGGACATTTTACAAGACTGCTGTACCCCAGAGCAGCCGAGTTCTAACCCTCTGTCTGCAAAGATGGGCTCTTCTAGGAAAACTGAGAAAGTGACCTCAGAAACAAAGTCCACCTATGTAAGGCCACACTGTGAACCACTCTACTGTTCGAGCATTCACAGGTCTCTGTCTTCTAGCCAACGGATGTCATGCTGCTGTCTACTCAGGGGAACTGTGCTAAAATTGCTGGCATTCATTTATCCACCCTGAATTCAGCTTAGACCCTCACCAGTGGCTGAATGGCCAGCCTGGGCACTAGAAAGGCTTAAAATGCAAATGTGCCCAAACTTCTGGCCAGGCTCCCTACCCCCCAGGAAAGTGCCTGCAGGCAGCCAGGCCTGGAGGGGAGTGTGAAAGAGGAACAGTGCTGCCCCCTTTCCGCCAGACCTGCACACACACACACATCAGCACCACGCATGACTGGGCCAGTCTGCTAGGAAAGCTTTCCACTTCGCCTGAACAATGGCTGGTTCCCTCCACCCTCACACTGCTCCCGGGGTAGGTCACCATCTCACTTGCCCACTTCCAGAGCTCTTGGCCCATTTCTTCAGGATTACCTGCGGATCTCATTTCCACCATCATCCCCCATAAGAAGAAACTGGCCACTCTGGGAAACTGACTCTTCCAAGTCTGGTTTCTTTTTTTTTTTTTTTTTAAAAAAAAAAAAGTTTCATTTTGTTCATTTTCTTTCAGTTTCCATATTGACAACTTAAAACCAAAATTATAGAAATCTCCAGTCTACTCACATTTTTCTAGAAACAGAACATTTGGATGTCAGTGGTAAATCTTAACACAGAAGAAATTCTCAACCACAGGAACAAACTGAACTCTATACCTTACTTCCGTTTAGCATGTACACATAACACCTCCCACTTTCTCATATACCCAACACACAATGCCTTAAAAATAATTCACAGATACAAGGGGGGATTTTGTGCTTTTTTTTTTTTCAAAAACATACTTCATATTTCCTCTTTTATTATATAAATATCAGTTTAACCTTTTACTGTAAGAATATAAACGTTTTAAGAGGATCTTTGTTATCATTTATACAAATTCACAAACAGTACAATTAATTGATAAAGGTCTCTGGGTTTCTCCATGGTCTCTCATGTTGCTGTGGAGGACTCTAAAAAAATAAACAAACAAAATATCCAACAAAAATATACATCCTACTCAAAATCGATTTTTTTTTAAGCCACAGTCCCAACCCCCCACCAAAATAAAGCCATCTATTCCTCCATTTAGAACAAAAGCTTTTCAGACCCACAAGCTCCCGTTTTATGAACAGAACACAGATAAGACGTGAAGTTCAGTCCCCTCCCTTCCACATCACAGTCCCAAGCTCTCTGCAGGCCAACGCTGAGCTCTAGTAGCCAGGAAGCCTCGCTATGTAACCTTTTTGTGGGAAAACTAGGAAGAGGGTTGGGGTGGGGCAAAATTTGCATATATAATACTCCTCTTCAAGACTCAATCTGCATCTCAAGAAACAAAAAGGCAGTTCTGCTCTCATCTCTCCATACATTTGTGCTATAAATTAAATCAATTTAGAAACATGGGATTGGGTCTTCAAAGCCCAAAAGACAAGGGAAAAAAGAAAAGTCATAGCCAGGATGCGGAAGTGGAACACACTGGGTGGATTGGGGTTGGGAAGAAGCCTAAACAAAAAACACATACAAACCCAGTGGGCGTCTCTCCAGTCTAGGCACAAAAATGTTTCTGTCTCAAAATATCTCTCTTGTAGAATTCCAGGGTTTAAGAGAAAAAAGTAAACTAAAACGAGGTAGCCAGACATATATATATATATGATATATATCTTATATATATATAATATAGAGTATACGCAGCAGAAAAAAAGGGGGGGCAATGATTTCCGATTTCTTTGAAAACTAAAAAGCAAATAAAAACCAAGTGAGTCGCAGAGTACCAAAGGAGCAGTGTTGAGAAGAGACTGGTACAAAGTGGATAAAAAGGCTGTTGGAGTCGGGCTTGCTTTCTACACATTTCCAAATAAAAACCAGATCACAGTATCCAAATAAAGTATAAGTGAAGGCAGACATCTTTCCTCAACTCCTTGGGGTTGAAACGCCTAGTCCCTCCCCGCCCCCACCCCATTTCCAAATGCAGTGCCCCGGGATACAGTTGGTGGTGGCTGAATCAGTCTCCATACCCTGCAGAAGAGTGGGCAGAGAAGCAGCAGCGTCCATCTCTCCACCCACTGGGAAAGGAAAGGAGCGTGGGTAGAGGGAGCAAAAGAACCCCAGACATAGTGGGGAGGGGCGACGGACTAGGAGCAAAGAGCCCAGGCTTCGCGTCGTGACCCCATCGCGGCCACTGCCGTGAACGTGTAAGTGCGCGCGTGAGTGTGCGGGAACAGTGGTGGTCGTGGGATGAACAGGGCGGGGCAGGGGAACTGGAACTGCCGCCCTCACCTGACCTTCTCACTGTCCGTCATCTGCCAGAGTCCCAGGTTAAGTACCTTGAGGCAGGGCAGCTGCGTGATGCGCTCCAGGCCGCGCTTGGTGATCCTGGTGCAGCCATACAGGTCTATGCCCGTGAGCTGGCTCAGGTGCTCAGCGATCAGCTCCAGTCCCTTGTCCGTGATGCGCACACACTGTCCTATGTTGAGCGTGCGCAGCCCGTGCATCTGCCGCACCATGCGGTTGATGCCATCGTCACTGATATGGCAAGAGCAAAGAGAGAGGGACTTGAGGCCGTCCAGTCCCTGGGCTATGTACGCCAGACTCTGATCTCCCACCTTGTCACAAAACGACACATCCAGACCGGAGAGGCGCAGGCTGCCCATGGCCAGATGCATGATGCCGGTGTCGCTGATGTTGTCGCAGGAGCGCAGGTTAAGGCTGCGCAGGCTGCCCATGTGCGACAGGTGCAGAAGTCCCGCGTCCGAGATGCCGCCGCAGAAGCTGAGGTTCAGGAGCCGGAGGCCCGTCAGCCCTCGCGAGATGTGCTTCAGCGAAAGGTCGGTGAGTTTCTGGCAGTCCTGCAGAGTGAGCTGCTCTAGGCCCAGGCAGCCCTCGGCAGCACTCCGCGTCATGCCGGCCAGGTGCCCGATGCCCACATCCGAGAGGTGGCGGCAGCTGCGGAGGTTAAGGCTCTTGAGACGCTGCAGCCCCCAAGCGATGAGCAGAAGGCCGGTGTTGGTGATGTTGCTGCAGCCTCCCAGCTCCAGCACCTCCAGGCCCTTAAGGTACTGGGCTATGCGGCCCAGGCTGCTGTCGGTGATCTGCTTGCAGAGGCTCAAGTTGAGAGCACGCAGCGAGCCGATCTCCTGCACGAACGCGTGGCCCAGGCCGTTGTCCGTGAGGTTGTAGCAGCCGCTGAGGTTGAGGCTCTCGATGTTCGCCATGCCCTGGATCACGTAGCTGAGGCTGCGGCGGAGGCTGAGGATCTGCACGCGGCGGATGCCCCGGGCCTGCAGGCTGGGGAACAGCGATGGGTTCGCCCGGCGCAGGTGCAGCTTGGCCTCCACGCCCCGCCACACCGACTTGTGATAGGCGGCGTCCCGCCAGGCCGTGCACACCTGCGCCGCGCGACCCTTGTCTCGGACGTCCAGGTAGCCGAAGATCATGGCCAGAAGCTCCGGGAACAGGCACGAGATGTGGGTCTCCATCTTCCTCCCGCCGCTATGCCGCGCCGGGTGCAGGAGGCGCGGGCGCCACCGCCGCCGCCCCGGGAGGCGCCGAGAGCGGGCCGCCGCGGGCCAACGGCCGCCCCTCCCCGCCTTCCGGCCGGGCCGCCGCTCCTCCTCCCGGCGCGTCCGAGCGGCGCTTCCTTCCTGCCGCCCTTCCCGCCCCCGCGCGGCTGCTCCGGCCTCACATCCCGGCCGGGGCGGGTACCGCGTCCGCGCTCGCGCGCCGCCGCCGCCCCGCGCCCTGCGGCATCCCGCGCCCGGCCGCGTCGCTGCTGCGCGCGCCGGCGAGGCCCGGGCCGGGCGCTCGGGCTACGGACGGCTTCCTGCTGCCTTTGTCTGCCGTCCGCGGTTCAAACCGCCCAGCCCCGGGCTGCCCGCACTCGGCTGCCGCGCGGGGGGGATTGCGAGGCCGTTGCGCGCCGTTCTTCTCCCTCCTTGGCCGGGCGGGTCCGGCTCGCGGTCGTAGGAAGTAAAACGCGGCGAACTCACCGGGGTAAGCGGGCCCGCACCCCAGGAGTCGGCCAGCCGCGCTGCGCCCTCCGCCTCCTCCGCGCCGGCTCCCCCCCGCGCAGTGGTACGCGCCCGCGCCGCCGGAACTGGCGGAGTCGTTTCCCTGGAAACCGGGCTCTGCCCTCGGCCGCGAACGCTTAACCCCTTCCGCACCGGGATGGCCGGCAGCCCCGCCGCACCGGGCAGCCCACGGCCGCCCCCCTAAGCATCCACGCCCTCTCCAGCCAGCACACTCCTTCGGCACTGTCCTGCTTTACTTCCCGCGGAGTCTTTAGCCTTCTCACCACCCCCACAGCCCTAATCGGGCGGCCATCCCACCATTCCTTTCTCTCCGGTATTGAGACTTAAGTTGGAGAAGAAACTGGGCTTTAGTCAGCGTACTTTGACAGCCCTCGTTGTAAAAATTTATTATGGAATTGTCCAGTGTGCCTTCCTCCTACAGTCTGGTTGTTTCCGTTCACCATGTGAGTTCCTTTCTCTTTCAGTTTTGTGTCAAAACTTCCCACCCCTCTGCCTTCCTGCCTAACCTATACCTGGTTTTGTCTTTCTTATTAGTCTATTAGACCACAGACACAGATTGCATGGCCCAACTCTAGGAATACTTAATACATTGTATTTGATGACACACGTACACTGTTTGGCCTGATCGGAGACGCTCCAGCCTTTTGCTTTAAGTGATTTATGAAACTAGGGCAGAACTTAATTCTACAATGTAGCCGAGGATCCTAAATGTCCTCATGAAGGATAGAACTTCAGAATTTTATTTTTACTACCCCTGAGCCAAGGGAAAAGGACCCTGTGAGTTGTTAAAGTTACATTACAAATTTACACATCTAGATACAAAACAATCTGACTTATCTGTTTTCTTGACACTTTGGGAACCTGAACAAGACTTTTTTTTATTACACTGTATTCCTTGGGGGGTGAGCATGTTCTACAGTGTATAGAGGTCAGAGAATGACTTGAGAGAGTTAATTTTCACCCTCCACCATGTGGGTCCTGAGGCTTGGTGGCAGTGACCTTACTAGCTGACATCTATTTCTGAACAAGAGTTAGCTATCTTCAAAATTGGGAATATGATCCCTAAGCTTTAGACACTACTCTTTTTCCTAAGTAATGGATATTTGTTAAACCCAAGTATATACAGAAGTACTAACAGTATAAACAATAAATACCACTCGGTCCTTCTTGAGTCAGGAAATAGAGTCCAAAATTCTTGTAGTCTTGTTACCTCACATTTCAAATACTGTGAGGCCACTGACTTTTCTTTTTTCTTTCTTTCTCTTCTTTCTTTCTTTTAATGTATACAGTGTACAGAAGAGGGATCTCATAGTTGTTTGTGAGCCACCATGTGGTTGCTGGGTAATTGAACTCAGGACCTCTGGAAGAACAGTCAGTGCTCTTAACCTCTGAGTCATCTCTCCAGCGCCGACACTGATTTTTCTGACTTTCCTGAATAATAGACTACATTGTTTGTCACCAAATAATTCCTGATATATAGTGTAACACTTCTGGCTATACCTCAGTTTGTACTCAGCACTTGGAGTCATCTGGGTTACCTTCTGCTTAACAGGGGCAGTCAGGGGTCAGGAGAGATGGCTCAGAGGTTAAGAGTACTGGCTGCTTTTCCAGGGGTCCTGAGTTCAATTCCTGGCAACCATATATAATGAGATACATAATAAATAAATCTTAAAGAAAAGTGGGCAGTCAGGCATGGGCCCAGGACTGATGGACAATGACATGGGATGGGACACAGATGGACACATGGCTGTTCTCTCCTCCACTGTGTGGTCCAGGGGGCTTAGCGGTAAACACCTTTCCTGCTGAAATGTCTCTTCAGCCCAAGCAGATTCTTATTACATTTTGTTCAGTGTACATGTGTGTACACACTTATGTGCATGTATTTGAACACACAAGTTATGATACCATGTAGAGGCCAAAGAACAATTTTTTGGGTTAACCCAGGAATTGAACTCAGGTTCTCAGACTTGAAAGCAAGTGTCTTTACCCACGGAGTCTTCTTGCTTGCCCTGAAAGTCACTTTTTTTTTGATTGTTTTTTAAATTTTACTCTTAGGCAGTTTCATGTATGCTCAAAGTCATTTTGTCCCTTATTGCCCTATATCATCTCATTCCCAGTATCCACCCCTTTCAATCTCTGCTTCCACAATACATTCACCTCCTGTTTTCATTTGTTTGTTTTGTGTTATTCACAGGAGCTTGGACAAGTTACCAGTGGAAAGTAATTCTTTTTTTTTTTTAGACAAGGTCTCATTATGTAGTCCTGACTGGCCTGGAATTTGCTATATAGGTCAGGCTGGCATGGAACTCAGTGACCCATCTACTTCTGCCTCCCTAGTGCTGGGATTAGTTTTTTAAAGATTTAGCACAAGTGTGTGTGTGTGTGTGTGTGTGTGTGTGTTGGGGGGTGGAGAGTGCCTGAGAAGGCCAATAGGGATCGTTAGATCCCTTGGTACTGGAGTAAGGAGTTGTGAACCTCCTGATGTGCTGGGAACTGAACTCTGGTCTTGTGGAAGGATAGTAAGACCTCTCACTGAAGAGCTATCTCTCTGGCCTTATCATCACATTTTTGATATTTGAATGTAGATATCTTTGTATTTATTCCAGAGAACTTCCATTTCCCTCCCTCTACCTTTTTTTTTTTTTTTTTCCTGACTGTCCTGGACCTCACTATGCAGGCAAAGTTGGTCTGGAAATAGTGCCTAGTCTTACTATTTTGCCTTTCTAATGCTGAAATTATAGGTACAAGCCACCATACCCAGCTACCTTAGTGTGCCGCAGCCCACTTCACACCAAGCAAAGTGCCAGGCCTAACCTGTACAGTATGAACCTTGAGATTTTTCCTTACCTAGAAAGACCATTCTCGGGCTGGAGAGACGGCTCAGTGGTTAAGAGCACTGACTGTTCTTCCAGAGGACCTGAGTTCGATTCCCAGCATCCACAAGGCAGCTAATAACTGTCTGTAATCCCAAGACCTGACACCCTTACACAGTTATACATGCAAGCAAAATACAAATTCACATAAAAATAAATATTTAAAAAATCTAAATTGTGAAAAAAGAAAGAAAGACCATTCTCAGTGTTGCACACCTTTAGTGGGAGGACAGAAGCAGGCAGATCTTGGTAAATTCAAGGCCAGTCTGGTCTGCAGAGTGAGTTTCAGGACAGCCAGTGCTACACAGAGAAACCCTGTCTTGAAAAGAAAAGAAAAAGATCATTGTCTTCAGAACAGTCATCCAGTGGCACCTCTGAAAAGTGGAACACTTCTACTTCTAGCAAAACTTTGAGTTAAATGCTAGAATTTTTACTAATACACAACTTTTCATTTAAGATATGCAATTATAAATTACAAGCAGTTTTAGCTGTGTAATTATCACATTCATTAGCACAAGAAACAGTTCAGGAAATAAGCACCAATAGAGAAAAAAATGTGAGTCTGTGCACTTCCCTTTCTGGGCCTCAGTTTCCTTATCAAACATTAGATAGTGTCTGGCCCGGAAGTCTTCAGGCGCTTCCTGGTGGTAACTTTCAGCAGAGCCCAGATCTAGTCTGGATATCCCCTCTGGGATGTACATTGTTTCCAATTCAGGCTTCAAATGAATATTTTCACAAATCAGAGCTGACTATACTCTCTGGGAGGTTGAGTAGGAGAATCAAGGCCAGCCTGGGCTACATGACAAGATGCTCTGTTTAAAGCCGTCAGAGGACACTGACTGTTCTTCCCTCTACCGTGGGTCTAGGGGCTGAGCTGCGGTCCCCAAACATTACTGGCTGAACCATCACACCAGCAAGGTCACAGTCTCTTGAGAGAACATGTTCTCAGTTCCTAGAGATTTTTTCTGAGTCAAGGTCTCTCAAACTGCAACTGTGGATCAGAAGATGACTTTGAACTCCTGATCTTCTGGCTTTTACTTGGTAAATGGTGGGATTATGGGCATTCACCAGCACACTCAAACTCTGCTGTGCCAAGAATCAAACCTAGGGCTTCATCCATGCTATGCAAGCACTCTGAACTGAGCCACATTCCCAGCCTATCCCCAAATATTTCTTTATAAAATTTTAAAAGATTCATTTTTATATATATTCATGTCTTACCTGCATATATATATATATATATATATATATATATATATATATATATCCTTTCTATGTGTGCCTGGTGCCCATGGAGGCCAGAAGAGATGTCAGATCCCTTGGAAGTGGAGTTACAGATAGTTGTGAGCCACCATATTGCAAGAAAACACAAATATCTGCTTATTATTTGTATATATAGGTACAAACATTTGTGCATGTTAGTTTTTTTTGTCAACACAAGCTAGGGTCATCTGGGAAGAGGGAACCTCACCTAAGAGAAAGCCTCCATCAGACAGGCCTGTAGACAAGTCTGCACCAACCATTTTCTTGATGAATGATGGATGTAGGAAGGCTGGGCACTGTGGGCAGTGCCACCCCTGGGCAGGGTAACTAACAGACTGACTCATGTAAGCAACATTCCTCCTCAGCTTTAGTTCCTGCCTTGATCCCTCAAGAACAAGCGCAATTATAATTCTGATGTCTGTAACTGGTCACGTGACCTTGGCTGGTGTTTATAACTACTTTTCTTTTTTCCCTGCTCTATATTTTCTTCCTTCAGCAAGCACCTCAGTAGGTCCTGGAGGGGTGACCCATATATTTGTTCCTGAAGGGTCCAGGTCATTTATCACCCTGCCTGAATTGAATGGTAGTTTTCCACTGACAGGATATAATAACACCAAGAAATACCCTAAAGCAGCAGTTCTCAAATCTGTGGGTCGTGACCCCGTGGGGGTTGTGGATCAGATATTTACATTATTATTCATAATGTAGCAAAATTATAGTTATGATGTAGCAATAAAATAATTTTATGATTGGGGGTCACCACTACATTAGGAAGGTTGAGAGCCACTGGCCTAAAGGATCTCCTCCTACACTCCAGACATAATCTTCCTTAGCTCCTTTGTGGAAAAGCAATCTAGCTTGCCCCGCCCGCCCCCCCCCCCAGTCTCCCTCCTAACACCGTTATTCCTATTTTAGCCTGTTAGGTTAGGGTCATCAGAAACCCAACATGGGGGGTGGGTGTTAGCTTCCAGCTCACTGCAGTGTTTGTTGCGCCTCCTAGGAAGCAGAGTATAGTATAGGGTCCTGGGAACAGGAAGCAAAAATTTTCATGGTGGGCCACTAGGGGTGATAGTGAGTGGAACCGGTCCCTTTCTCTCCCTTGATTTATGGTCCCGTGAATCCTGGCTAAAGGAAAACCAGTACCTTATATATTGGATGCTGACTCAAAGCATGTATAACTTTGGAGAACTCTGCCCCAGCCCTCCAAGGTACTGCCACCCAATTGGCCCTGTAGCTGTCCACTGAAGAAGCTATTTCACTGTTGAATCAAGCCAGCTGCTTCTGTGTGTGGTAACCATATAAAAAATGGTGACTCCCATGGATATGGGCACATTTCTATGACTGTGAAGTGAGTTTCTTGGTCAGAAGTAATGCTGTGTGGAATGCCATGATAATGGATAAAACATCCTGTAAGTCTAAGTACAGTAGTTTTAGCAGGAAAGACCAATCTGTGACCAAAATAAGTGTCTATTCTAGTCAGAACAAAGTACTGTCACTTACATGATAGTCATGGTCACTGGCTCAACACCTTGAGAGAATGGTGCTATATTGGGGGCTCCGTATCAGTCCCTGCAGCTTGCACATTTGACACTTGGTGGCAGCTTATCCGACTCAGCCTTGGACCACAGCTGTATCAGTGTCTGTCTGTGTGCTGCCTAGAGGAAAGGCTTTCTTAGGGTGGTGAACTTTTCCACTTCTGCTTTCTTTGTTGAAATGAATTTGAATTCTTACGTGGAGCCTCCCCTGAGAGTAGAGTTTTGCCCTCAGGATAACATTTTCATTCTCTCAGTTAGGTGCAGGAATTTCACAGCAGAGGTGCTGATCTCTATTAATTACAGCTGCCTATTAGCACTGGCTGAGAAGGTTTCCATCTTGGGATGTCCTCTGCCCAACCAGCCCTTTTTCTTTAAGTCCGACTTCACTCAGAGTTTCAGGACTTGGGAAGAATGAAGGCAGATTCTTGGCCCAAATGTCCCATGAATGGCCCTCCTCAGTTCCCGACAGCCCTTGCCTCTGAGACCTCAGGAGCAGACTGTCTTTTTTTTTTTTTTTTTTTTAAACTTTATTTATTTATTTGCCTTGGTGTTTGCCTGGAACTGGAACTACAGACAGTTGTTAGCTGCCATGTGGGTGCTGGGAATCAAACCTGGGTCCTCTGGAAGAGCAGACGGTGTTCTTAACCGCTGAGCCATCTCTCCAGCCCCGACCATGGTAATTCTTATAAATCTGTCTTAAGCTCCACTAGAGTGGCCCATTATCCAGCCTTCAACCTTTTAGCCCAACATATCAAGCCATTCCACATTCCTCCCACAAAAAAGTTCAAAAGCCACAGTCAGGTTTATCACAGCAAAGACCCCACTTCTTTGATGTCCTGGTTTCATTTCTGTTGCTGTGATAAAATATCCTGACAAGCTGGGTGGCGGTAGCCGTGGTGGTGGTAGCTGCAGCAGCAGCACTTGGGAGGCAAAGGCAGGTGGATCTCTATGAGTTTGAGGCCAGCCTGGTCTACAGAGTGAATTTCAGGACAGGGTTCAATGCTACACAGAGAAACCCTATTTTGAAAAACAACCAACCAGCCAACCAAAAACATAAATGACAGGAAGAAATAACACTGGCAAAAAGCAACTCGGAAAATGCTTATTTTGGCTCATAATTCCAGCTACAGCCCATCCTCCAAGGCAGGACCCGGAAGTAACCATTCACATCCATAGGTGAGAGCAGATAAAGAAGGAATGTTTTTGTGTCTAGTGCTCAGCTAGCATTCTCTATTCTTACACAGTCTAGGGCTCTAAACCAGGAAGTGGTGCCCCTGCTTTCAGGCTGAGTCCTCGAAAAATTAATTAAGGCAATCAAGACAGTCCTTCACAGACTGGCCAACCCTATGTAGATAATCCCTCACCAAGACTCCCTAGGTCCCACAGGAACAGTTGAAACTATCCTTGTGTGTACCTAGAGTTTCAGTTCTGCAGTGTAGGAAAGCTTAGAGCCTGGGGCCTGGGTGTGGTTTTGCATACCTTAACCTCAGCACTCCAGAGGCAGAGGCAGGCGGATCTTGGTGAATTCCAGAACAACCTGTTCTACAGAGTGAGTTCCAGGACAGCCAG
>PVIH01000193.1:0-71951 GCA_004025045.1 Sigmodon hispidus
GCCACCCTCCAGCAGTGCTCCCCTCCAGCAATGCTCCCCCATCCAGCAGTGCCCCCCCCATCAGTGCCTCCCTCCAGCAGTGCTCCTCTCCAGTACAAGTGAAGGGAGGGGCTGGTCCACCTCACGAGGCAGGCCTGGGCTAGGCCACTGCCCACAGCCGCTCTCCTCTGACCTGCACCCTGCTAACTGTGCAGCAGCAAAGGGGAAATGTTTTTCCCTCTGTCCACACTGAAATGACACAGGACAGGAGAGCCCAGGGCAGAAAAGTACCAAGTTCATTGTATAAACAAGTCTACTTTGATCTCACAAAGGCCCTGGGAACTGGGGTTCATTGTCCTTAGAGGTGCTTAGGGGAGGGTGATGTATTCACAGGCTCAGGTGGACCCCAGGATCCAGAAGTTTGAGGCCAGTATGGGGAACATAAGTCCCATTTCAAATATAGAGACTGTAGTGACCCTCCCCTGCTTGTTAACAGACAGGTAATATGCAACCAAACCCAGGGCTCAGTTAGCAGCTTAACTCTCAAGCCGTGTCTAACAGTGACAAAAACCGAGACCCCAGGAGAAGGGCGTACCATGAGAGGTGTCTTTCCATCTTTGTCCCTCACGTTCACGTCAGCCCCAGCCTCAATGAGGAGTGAAGCTACCTTCCGGCTTCCCGTCACAGCAGAGACTCTCATGAGTGGTGTCCATCCTGAACCAGTGTCTGCAACATCTACCTGTGTTGCCAAAGGGACAGCTGCCTCAGTCCAACCATGTCCTGTGGTACCCTTGGGCACACATACACAGCGTGTGCACTTCCCCAGGCTCCCTGATTTTCTAGACCTGGGGTGAGCTAGCTGAATTCATAGCTGTGTTCAGGGAGGAGAGTGCTGAGTCACATAGGAGGTCCCCCTTTGCTGAAACAGCTCAAGGACTTGCTCCTGGCATACTCATCTGCACTGTTAAGATAGAAACCAGACAGGCTAGGAAGGCACCCAGCCTCACACTGGGCCCTGTGCTTTCCAAGCAGCAGTTTTTAATTATTTTAAAATTTTAATTTTATTTTCTATGTCTAGGTGTCTTGCCTAAACATTATATCTATGCACCATGTGCATGCAGTGGCCACCGAGGAGAGGGCATCAGAACCCCTGGAGCTGAGGTGTAAGCCACCATGTGGCTGCTGAGAATCAAGCCTGGGTCCTCTGGAAGAGCAGCCAAGTGCTCTTAACCACTGAGCCATCTCTTCAGCCCCTAGCTGTAACTTTACTAGTGTTTATTTTCTTTTTTTGCTTTCTTAATTTGAGACAGGGTCTCGCTATGTAGACCAGGCAGCCTCAAGCTCATGGAAATCCATCTGCCTCTGCCTCTCTACCCAGTGGATTAAAGGCATGTGCCATCACCTGGCTCTGTAGTATATCATCATTTGATATATTTTTCATAGTGCTTTAAATTTTGCCCAGAACGAGATAGTGATGACGGGAGTGTATGCCTTTGTAATTCACAAGGCTTACAACTCGGCCAGAGAGACCAGATCCATCACATTAACTAACTGGATGCATTCATGCTCAGTTCTATCTCCAAAACACAATGTGCCCAGTAGTAAGGCGGCCAATGTCCATAACCCAATTTATAACCAGCTCTTTGGATTTAGTCTTCCAAAAAAAGATCATGAGTAAAAAGACATAGATGTCACCTCTCCAAATTCCAAGGTGTCCCCAACCAAACCATGAAGAGTAAAGATGGAAATGGCAGAGCATGGGGGTATGTGTGCACATGTACGGGAGAGGAGAGAGAGAGAGAGAGAGAGAGAGAGAGAGAGAGAGAGAACACTACAGAACAATCCCTTAAAGATGATCCACAGCTGCAGTGAACCATCAGAACTGAATAACCAACAAGGGGCCAGCAGGAGGCCTCAGTTGTTCAGATACAGGAGACTGATGGATCCCTCTAGCCCATTACTGCTCTTCCTCATATAAATAGCCCATTTATGAGCAACAAGTTCTACTGTATTTGAATAACAATTTTTTTTAAAGCACCTGCTTTGCCAAGAGGCTTGAGAGCCTTCAAAGCACCTCCCATATAGCCTGTTTGGCCCTTGGGGTAGGGGTATAGCTATGTTATTTTATTCCTAGCTTTAAAATGATCAAATCTGCCTGCCTCGGGAATCCAGTCTCTTTCCCCAGGTCACACAGCATATCAAATGCACAAATGTTTCCCCAATGAGAGAGATATGTCACTCTCAGCATAAAATTCTTACACCTGGGAAAGGGGGTATAAACCCTGCTAGGCTCTCAATCTTGCCCATGGTCTCCAAAAACTTCAGGGGAGCAATCTGCCAACAACATGGAGACTGAGCTGCCTTCATCTATCCCCACTAGCCAGCTGTAGAGATAGATGTCTCCAAGGGACCCATATGTGCAGGCCTGTCCTCTGTAAAATGGCTCCTGGGCTACAGAAGGGGACATTTGACTCAAGTGGCTGGGTTGTACACCTGAAGCCCAGAACACCCACGCTTCAAAATTCCAGAATTTAAGCGTTTACATGAAAGAGCCTGACTGCCTGAGAGCCCTTTTCCTTTCCCAGAATATATCAACAGTTTTTTTCATTATAGACTCACAGTAAACTACACAGGGGCATTGTGGCTACCCCCATCACATAGACCTCTCTCATTGAGACCAGCCTGCTAAGACTTCTGACCTCTTGCAAATGTCCCTCAAGCATAAAGAGACGGAATATGTGGTAAAAATGGAATTATCTTAATGACTGGGATTTTTCCTTCTAGGTAAATCAGTTCCTTGAGAGCAATGACAGGGGACCAATGGGACCCAAGGCAGAAGCCCTGCTTTCCCTCACTCATGCCTCAGAGATGGACTTGACACATCTGCTGACAGAGGTCTAGATCATGACTCAATGTCCAGGATCACACCCAATACCAACCTCTAGCCTCTATATGTACACATGTGTACATATCCATACAAACATGTATAGACATGCATTGCACATATGCAGACAGAGCACCCAAGAATAAAAACAACCAAACTTCAAAAGCTATAGAAATAGCTAAACCTATGCACATCTCTTCACTCCCAGCATGCAGCAGGTGTTCAGTAAGGCTTCAGTGACAAATAAACAGATGTCAGTAATGAATGAAGGGACACAGCTGCAGCATAGAGGCCACTGGGCCAGCTCTGAGCTCCACCCACTTTCCTTGGCTTCCATGAGGAGATGAGGCCCAACTGTCACCTCAGATCCCCAAGGATCCTCCAAGGCCTTTCAAGCTCATAAGCCAGAGACTCCTTTCAGATTTTTTTCAGAGCAAGTGACCAAAGCCCACCTGTATCTCCAAGACCCCGGAGGATGCTTTTAGGTTCTTACTAGAATGGTGTGTGTGGTAGTTTGAATGTGATTGGCCCCCATAGTCTCTTGGAAGTGGCACTATAAAGAGTTATAACTTTGTTAGAGAGGGTATGGCCTTGTTGGAGATAGTGTGTCACTGTTGGGGTGGGCTTTTTGGTTTCCTATGCTCAGAGTACTCCAGGGAGTTAGTGGACTTCCTGTTCCCTTCAAGATGTAGGACGTTCAGCTACTCCAGCACTACATCTGCCTACATGCATACAACCAATCTCCCCACCATGATGATAAAGAACTGAACCTCTGAAACTATAAGCAAGCCCTGAATTAAGTGTTTTTTTTATAAGAGATATTGTGGTCATGGTTTCACTTTGCAGCAATAAAAAATCCAAGACAATGTGGTTAACAAGAAAGCAAGGAAGACCATACCTCACAGCCATCCTTTATCATCCAGTCAATCACAGGGCAGTGGCCTCCATCTGCAGCCCAGTGCAGAGCCGTGCAGCCTCCAAGGTCTCTAGCATCCCAAGAAGCACCATGTCTTCGGAGGTATTTCACAACATCTAGGTGTCCCGCATAGCAAGCAAGCATGAGACTGTAACATACAGAAAAAAAAGAATCTGCCATAGGTGTCACCACTGCCCTTGGACCCACATTTTGTCCACCCAGATTAAATCAAAAAGTCATTAATTGAGGGGGGGAAGAAACCCACAACTGTGTTTTATCTACATAAAATGAACATATGTCCTGATAGATGTGGTAAATCCATACAATGGAATTTCAGGTCAGTCACAAAAATAAACCAAGTTTGCAGTAGGAAAAACCTTAAAACAATATGAACAATAAAAGATGTCAGGCATCAAAAGTCACAGCATATGATCCACTTATGTGAAACAACCTGGAGAGCCTAAGGAGAAAGACATTAAGCTGGTAGCTGCCTGGGCTAAGAACGGGAAATACACTTGCTATATTTCTAGAATCATGAAAGTGCCCTATATGGTGGTGATGATGGGTGAACAATCATGTGAATGTATTTTAAATCACTGCATTCTATGTTATTTGTATTATGTCTTAATTTTTTTAAAAAAGTACGAGAACAAGATGGCCCAGTAGATATACACACACACAACCACATACAAAACAGAATGTAAAACTGTTTTAAAAATGAATATCACCTATGACTGAGTATAAATTATTGGATTTTTAAATATCCATAAAGCCCAGAATATATTCAAAACAAAGTAGTGAGGGACCATGGATAATGCTGTCAGCAATTATTGTTAAACCAATTCCTTACTCTAAATCAGGAAGTTCGCTCATTTACTGCCGCTCTCCTTTAGAGAGCAAAAGCTGGTCCATTCCAGATGCTGAGGATTCCTTCTTGTAACAGATTGCCAACTAATATGAAATTGTGCAATCTTTTGTGTACCTCTTAATTGGATAACTATATAAGCAGAGAGCACTCCAGATGTTGGGCAGCTTTAAGATGTTAGTGGGGACTGATATAGTCACATCATATGATTTTATTACCCTGCAGATTATTTTCTAGTTGCCATGAGGAAAATGTAACTTTACAGAGATCTATCTATCACCATCGCCACCAGAATCAAGCCTGGAATTGCCACCTGTAGGGCATCCCACAGTATAGGCCCTCCACAGCTGTGACCAAAATAACACAAGCTCTCAAGGTTCCTGCTGAAGATGGCGCCCTGCGCTCACACAAACCTTTATAATCTTAACATGAAAATACCACTGCTAGAAATATAGAGTTAGGTGAGCAAGCTAGACGCTACCCTTCTACTGGGAAGTGACAAACCCAGAAGACAGCATGTAGTGAGGTGGTCAGCCTCAGATGTCGGCTATGAGGAGACACACAGGGAGGAAGGAGGAGAATGAAGAGGGTGAAGGGAAAGAGAATAGAGAGAGGGATAGAACAGGACAGGGAGTCGGTAGAGAACAGGTCTTCAGTAAAGGAAAATAAAACCACAGAGACTGAACCAGCATGTACAATGAATGTGGAAGCCCAAGGCTGAATCAAGACCTTGCCCCAACACCCACTGCAAAGACATCTGAAGGACAAGTGAGAGACTGGGTGTCAGTGACACCAGAGAATTGGTAAGAAGTAACCCAAGTGTGATGTGATGGCAGGTGTGCAGTGTGCATCTTGCCTCCTGGAGTTCACAATGAGGGTAACTGTGAATAACATGGGTGGAAGAGGGGTTTCTACAAAAATGGGCAAATGTCATCACGGCCAAGCTGCTGTGGAACAATCGTTGTATGCTGTAAATATGTATTACTCACATTGGTTAATAAAGAGCTGACTTGGACTACAGCTGGGCAGGAAGAGATTTGATGGGAAAGCCAGACTAGGAGGATGCTGGGAAGAAGAAGGGTGAAGTCAGAGGAGATGCCATGAGATGCAAGACGAGCAGGTTTTATGTATATGAAGCAAATGAGCCTAGAGCAGCACATAGATTAACTGAAATGGATTAATTTAAGATATGAGCTATCTAAAAAATGAGCCTAAGCTATCAGCCAATCATTTATAATTAATGAGTCTGTATGTGGTTATTTGAGGAGCAGCTGGTGGAACAGAGCTGATTGGCAGACTAGACAGAAAAGTCTGCCTACATCAAGCCTCAATGGAACATGAACAGGGGTGTTTTCTGTGCTATTAGTCCATCTTTTCTAAATGTTTGAAAATGGTCTAAATAGTTGGAAAAGAAAATGGAAGATCATCTCAGTATGAAAAGGTAGTCCACATAAGGACATTGTGACTACTTGATCATCTTAAGATGTCCTTCCTGACTATAAAATCTTAATTGCACTTCTAGCCATTTTGGGGGTATAGAAGTCCTAGAATGGAATTGGTAAGTGGCCATGGCCTTTCTGAGCTTTGTATTAGCACATATTCATGGTCCTCACCTTCCCCTTCTACCTCCTATAGCCCCTTCCCTCTCCAGTTTCCTTTATTCTCTTACATTGTGTGTGTCAATGTGTGTGTGAATGTGTGAATCATTTATGTGTGTTTATATATGTGTATATACATTTGTAAATGTGTGAATTTCAGATTGTATTTTCTTACATAAAATGAGAGGAAATGGATGCTCACAATTTTCACCTATACACAGCAAACATTTCACTACTGAGCTAGACTGCAGCCCTCAGGGCTTAGCCCACGAATATTACCAAACTGTGTGCATCATGACATGCTTCTAACAACTTCATCTGAAAATGTCCATTTTCTTTCACCCTTACCATTATTAATTTCCAAACACATAGAAGGTACTTTATGCAGCAAGACTAAATGCAGTCCATGTGAATTGCTTAATACTATGCACAGCCACCTCTTGCACGCACCTCTGTGTGTGACTCGTTCTTTGTCTTACAAGGCACAGTGAGTTGTTCCTGGCTGTGGATGGGAATTCACATGCTCCGTTCCCTGCACATTCCTTGGTGTTTTCTCAGACAGCCCTAACTCTCTCCTCCTAGGTTAGTTCTTGCCCAGTTTGCACATCACAAAGTAAGAAGACTGCATCCCTACTTCCCAGTGGTGTTTTATGACTTTTTACATTTAATTTCCTATTCATTTGACATGTACTTTGGTGCTTGCTGGAAGGCCAAGTTCTTACTTTTTTTTTTCCAATAATCTATTTCTAGTACCTTCTCCACCGGTCTGCAGTGCCTCTTCACCTTCTACACAATGAGTCCACCTCTCTAACTGGTTTAACTCTTAAGACATTTTAATAACTGTCTCCATAGTGTCTGACAAAGTTTCAGTGTCTATTACCATCTATTTGTTCTCTCAGATAAATTACAATAATTTTGATGGGTTCCCAAGAATAATTCTATTTGAGGTTATATTCAATCTATATGCTAATTTGAGAAAAACAGAAAATGGTGCCATAGTCTTGCCACTCTGAAGTGTGGCATATATCTTGATTTTTTAAATCTTTGGATCTCCCAGTACAGTTCTACACTGTATATTGTCATAAGGCTTCTTGCCTTTAGGGATTCATTCTACTCCACTGTGTTTAGCTAGAAATGAGGTAGTACCTTAAAAAAATCTCATTATATAGCCTTATAAGGCCTGAACTCACAGAAATCCTCCTGCCTCTGTCTCCTGAGTACTGAGATTAAAGGCATGTGCCACCACACCTGGCATCCAGGTTAGTTTGTAGTTTGTTTTTAATTATCTTATAACTACCATGCCAGGAAACCTCCTTATTAAGTTTTAAGTTTTTGACAGTTGTAGCTCTTGAATTCTGTAGGCCAAGAGGAATCATATTTCTTACCCCTGTATCTTCCAAAATACTGTTCAATCATGAACTGGAATATAAGGTACATTCACTGAGAACCAGGCCCTGTTTCACACATGCCCATATGTTAACCCATTCAGTGCCTGCAATAATCTCATGATTTGCACGAGGAAGCCTACTGAGGTTGCTGTCCAGGGTGACATGCTGTGTCCTTGAAGGACTGGGGTTTGACATTAAGCTGTCTGCTGTCTGCTCTTTACCACACCTCTCTGCAATTCATGAGGATTACCAGTGCTAAGAAATTGCATTGGAGAACTGAAATGTTTTCATAAAAACTAAAAAGTAAATAAGCCATTTTGTATGGTGATAGGCAGGACTGTACATGCCTGTCATCCTAGCTCCCCCAGAGGTAAGTTCCAGGCCAGTGTGAGCAACACAGTAAAACTGTGGTAGATCAAAAGAAATTGGTCCCCCAAAGGGAGTGGCACTATTAGGAAGTGTGGTCTTGTTGGAGGAAGTGTGTCACTGTGGGGGTGGGCTTTAAGATCTCTTTTCCTCAAGCTTCACACAGTGTGACAGTCAGTTGACTTCCTGTTGCCTGAGTCAAAATGCAGGACTCTCAGCTCCAGCACCATGTCTGCCTGCATGCCGCCATGCTCCCCATCATGATCACAATGGATTGAACCTCTGAAACTGTAAGTGAGCCACCTCAATTAGTAGCCAGAAGTTTCTGGCTCACTCAGCCCACCCTAGCCCCAAGATTCAGCCCTCTAGTCCCACAGCCACTTGGCCTCAAATAATCACATAAGTGGCTTATATTAATTGCAAACTATTAGGTCTATGGCTCAGGCTCATTATTAGCTAGCTCTTACAACTTAACTCAACCCATTTCTATTAATCTATGTCTTGCCACATGGCTAGTGGCTTTACCTGTGTTCCATTACATCTTGCTCTTTTGGACAGTAGTGCAAAGAATCTGCTCTGACTCTGTTATCTATGCTTGGATTTTCTGCCTGCCTATAAGTTGCTTTGCCATAAGCAAAAACAATTCCTTTATTATCCAATGGTAATTCACAGCATACAGAAAGACATCCCACATCCCAATTAAATGTTTTCTTTATAAGAATTTCCATGGTCATGGTGTTTCTTCACAGCAAGAAAAATCCTAAAACAGAGAGCAATTCACCTGTCATCTCAAAAAATAACAAATAGTAAATGGTGACATTTTCTGTTACTTCTAAGCCAGGGCTGTCCAAAGGCTGAAAGTCTGTTTGCAGCGTATATGTGCACAGGATTTCTGTGCTAGCACTCTCTGCCTAACTCCCTTAAGACTGGTCTTTCACTGACCCTGGAGCTAAGCTAACAGCTGATAATGCCTAGTAACCTTCCTGCCTCCATGCCCCAGCCACAGTATTGGGATTTTACAAGGATGCTAGGAATTATGATCTTTATTCACCAAGCCACCTGTCTAGCCATAAAATATGTTTTTAAATGACACAATGTCTTGGTTAGAGTTTCTATTACTATGATGAAACACCATGACCAAAAAGCAAGTAAGGGAGAAAGGAGTTTATTTGGCTTATATTTCTGCATTGTAGTTTATCACTGAAGGAAGCCAGAACAGGAACTCAAACAGGGCAGGAACCAGGAGGCAGGAGCTGATGCAGAAGCTATCGAGGGGAACTGCTTACTGGCTTGCTCCAAATGGCTTGCTCAGCCTGTTTTCTAATAGAACTCAAGACCACCAGCCCAGGGATAGCACCACCCACAAAGGACTGGGCTCTCCCACATCAACTACTAAAATGTCCTACAGGCCTGCCTGTAGCCCTGCCTTCTGGAGGCATTTTCTTAATTGAGGTCCCTCTTTTCAGATGACTTTAGCTTATGTCAAGTTGACAAAAAGCTATCCAGCATGTGTATATTACTGTACATACTGTTGGGTTTTATAAGGACAATTTCTTTCTAGTGCACATACTCCAACTCATATCCTGCACTATGCTCACTCTTTGGGCTAGCCTCTCATCTACTCCTGACTTTCCTGCTTCTGTTTTTGTGTAATTTAATATAAATGGCTGTATGTTTCTAGATAACCCTAGACTCCAGAAATAGGAAAAAACATGCAACATTTGTCAGAATTTGGCTCTTTTTCACTTAATCTGATGATGCCTGGCTGCATCCATTTCCCAGAATGCATCACTTCATTGTGCTTTATGGCTGAATAAAACTCCACTGTGAGTATACACATTTCTCTGTGTGTCCTTCTGCTGACAGACACCTAGGCTGAGCCTAACAAATGCTGAGTTGCACCCAAGTTCTCCCATGACCTTGAGTCTACTAAGAAAGGCTCTTATGTTAGAAACCTTCCTAAATACCTTTCTGACTGGGAGGAAGTGGGTTATAAATACAAACACCTACAAACATGCAAAGAACCTGCTGCCATTTTTTTTCCAGTAGTGGGACAGAACCCAGGGATTTGCACATCTTAGCAGACACTGAGCTTCATCCCAGCCCTTCTCACATGTTATTAATAAACTGATGTTCTCTGAAGCTTTCCAGCTCATCTTTGCCATGGAAACTCAAGCTTGGTACTGATACATGCAAATCTGAAGCAAGAGGCTCTAAGGAGTGAACACTTGAACACATTTTCTCATGTTTTACACGAATAGTGTTCATTTCAATTTTCCACTTCTTGGGATGATTCTGTTGGCTCTGAGTTTTCTCTAAAAAGTATATACTTTAACACAATTACAAAATCTATTATGGGACAAAAAGCATCATTTTCTTTTCATTTTCAAATACCCTCTATAACCATTATTTCTCTTCCCAGTGTCCAATTTTATTTCTCTTTTCTTTGATGTACAAGACATTAGTTTATCACAAAGATTTTTTTAAGAGGTGTCCCATAAAATGTCTCATGTTACATTTCTGCAACATGACAATATTCCCATTAATCCCTGCCTATCTCTCTTTTGATTCTTGCCTGTTTTCTACCTTCCTTAAAATGTTTCCTTCGTAAACTGCCATTATTCTTTTCAAAATCTTCAATTGATGGCTTAGTTCCAGATTGGTTTAAGAGTCAAAAAATAATTTTAAAATTGGTGTCCAAATATTATCTGTCACTTCACTGGAATGGAACAGATGGGCCTTCTGGCTCTAGGAAGCCACATTTGGGATAAAGTGCTTGCACTCAGGTGAAAAGCCAGGTATGACAGCATGTACCTGTAATTCATCACTGGTGGTGGAAGTGGAAACAGGAAACAGTCTGGAACTCGCAGACTGGCCGGCTAGCCCAGCTGGATCAGCTACCAGCCTTTGAGAGGCCTTGCCTCAAAAAGCAGGTGGGTGTCTTCCAATTATAACAACTTATGTTAACTCAGGCTGCCACATGCTTTTACATCCATATCCAAACAAATGTGCACCCATACATGTACACACTGACATATACATGTTCATGCCTGCACACATATACACACAAGCACACATGCACACAGAAAATATGGCATATGATCAGAGTGTATGCATGCAATGCCCCAGCCTTAGGCCTGTGTACACCATGTGAGCATCCAGGGGAAAGGCATTGTTTTTGTCTGTTTGACCCATGCACTGAAGCATGGTGCCTGACATGTAGTTGTCATAAAATAAATGCTAACTGCTAAACAGTTGATATAGAAGTATTTCAAAATGGTCCTTTACCTGTCTATGAATACCAAGCTTTCCCTATAAGACCAGCAGTTCTCAACCTATATGTTGAGACCCATTTGGAGGTTGAATGGCCATTTCACAGGGGTCGTATATCAGGCATTCCACCTAGCATGTATTTACATTACAATTCATAGCAGTTCCAAAATTGCTGTTATGAAGTAGCAACAAAATAATTTTGTGGCTGGAGGCCACCACGAGATGTGGAACTGCTTTAGAAGGTCGCAGCATCAGAAAGGTTGAGAACTACTGCTCTAACGCCCCAACTGTAATGATGGAAATCACAACAATGTTTTGCAGTGAGATCTCTGACACTGACTTTGGTTGCTTCTTTATAAACACCTGGGTTTCTTGGAATATAACAAGAGCCCCCAAGAAAAGAACCTCATGCCAGAGCTAGTGGTACTGTTTTTATAGCTATGGGTCACTGAGCTGGAGAAGGTTGGATAGGTCCTGCATACCTGATGAACAAAACCACACATGAACAAACCAGCTTTTGTCACCCCATCTTCTTAGTAGGGCCCACTCACCTCTCAGAACTTTCACAATAAACTGGACAAAGTGTATAAGACAAAAAAACCTGAGCACAGTCTAATAACACAGCAGCAACCAGGCCAGCTCTCAGTTACCCCCACTTCCTACCTGTCCTTGCCACTTCCGTTCTTCAAATTCACATCTGTGCCATTGGAAACTAGGATCTTCACAAGCCTGAAGGGAACAAGGTTGGAAGTAGTGGGATAAATGACTTAGGTGACTTGGATTCCATAGTAACCCAATGAAACTTAGTAATCTGACACTGAAGGCATCCTTACCACACCTCCATCTCTACCCATTATGATACAGACACTGTTAAACTGGAGCCCCACTAATCCCCACTGAAAATAGGGCCCCAGCCGTCTGTGAATCACTCATCACACCCAACCCTGCCCACATGGTACAAATAGTTCCTTGATGTGGGAATGTCCTTGTGTATGCTGTGAATATCGTTCTTTAAATAAACGAACTGTTTTGGCCTATATCAGGCACCATAGGTAGGCAGGGAAATCAGAGCATAGAGCATAGGTAGGAGGAGGAGGGTGGAGTGGAAAGAGAGGTGATCCAGCTGCTGAACAATCAACAATGATATAGGTAAGCCATGGGCCATGTGGCAAGACAGATTAATGGAAATGGGTTGAATTAAGATGAAAGCGATAATTAGCAATATGCCTGAGACATAGGCCAAACAGCATGAAATTAATATAAGTGTTTTGAGTTATTTTAGGGGGGAAGAGGCCGCGGGCAGGTCTGGACCTCTGGCCAGCTGGGGCAGAAACCTTGTACTACAGATCCTGTCATTTTAATAGACATTTTTAACATATGATCAAACAAAAATACTTAATGAAAACATATTTTTATTGTTGCTCAAAATGGCATTGTTGTGATTAAAAGATAATAAACTGAGTAAAGGATGAGATGTTAGCACTTACAGCCAGCCCCATGGGACAGATAATGGCAACCCCAAGGAGAAGTCCATTCCCAAAAAGCCCTCACTCACCTTTGTTTAAAGGAATTCAAATTTCAATCTTGACTTTTCCCAATGCGTACACAGTATATGGTGTGAGCCCAATACGAAATAGTCTGTGTGTTGCCTAACTCAATACAAGCACCCAAATGGAAGCTATTCCTGGGACAGTTTGGGAAAGGGAAAAGAAAAGAAGCTCCACCCTATACAGGCTACAGCCTCCAGGTACAGGGAGAAGCCCTACCTGGTGTAGCCTTTCTGAGCAGCAACCATGAGGGCAGTAAAGCCAAACTTGTTGGGCACGTCCACCTTTACATGGCTTAAGGAAAACAGAGACGAGGTTGTCATTCACAGCAGAGATCCCTGGAGTTAACAGCACTGTGTGGGGCCCACGGAGGTGAGGGTGGGGCTGAAATGGCTCATTTACCCACTGTCAGTTTTTCTTGGCCATTGAGTTTTTGTTGCCTTGCAATGCCCTAACAGTTTCAAAGGTTCCCATTTTCATGAAAAACATTGTCACTTTTACTTGGAACAGGAGCTTCCTTCAATTCAAAGCCATTGTGCCTTTCCATCAAGTCGTCTGTGCTCAGCAAAGCCTCTTGGCATGAGCTGGGAACAGCATCGCACCAGTGCTCAGATCCACCATAGGAGCAGCTATGGCCAGAGCCTAGGCTTTTTCCTTGGCTCCCACTCTCCTACAGGCTACATACTGATGCTGCTCAGGGAAGAACACGCATATTGTGTTATCAGCAGGAGCTTGGCATTCTGTGGAACCTTCTTCGTCAACTTACCAAATCCCAGTTCAGAGACCACTGCCTTCTGAAGTGCACAAAACCATGCTATAGAAGAATCTAAATTATGTCTACATGGGAGGCAGCCTCAAGCATCCCTCGTGCAGTAGCTATGTCCTCCCCCACCCACTTTCCACTCTACCAGCCTTCTTATCTCCAAGAGAGTTGGTCTGCTGATTCCCAGCATCACCTGAAATGCCCAGATGTGAGCATTTCAGACTGACCTTACTAAATGATGGGCTGGATAATCAAAGGATAATAATTACTTCTGGGGCCAAAGTATGACACCCAGACCTGTAATTTCCTATTATAGTTTTCATTAAAATACCGTAAACTGTATCATTTACTGGGGTCTCTATGACTCTTTATTAACTAGACTTCGCTACCTCATATCAGTCACCTGAGGCAAATGGAGGAAGTGCTTTTGAGGAAACTAGAGGGCTTGTCTAGGAAGATAAGAAAGCTGTGCCATGTATGCCTAATGGGCACTGGAGAAAGAACAGAAAAGCTGACTGTGCGCTCTCACCCTCCTTCCAATATTCGAAGCAGGAGATCTTCATCATTCACATTGACAGCACGATGAAAGTGCTCGCTACTTATGGGCTCCCCTAGAGAAAGCAGATGGAGAGCGGTCATCCAAAATGCAGGGTGGGAGGCTCGATCTCACTCTTTCTCCTGTGGCGTAGGTGGGATGTTCATCTTCACTTCCAAGAAGGCATGGAGTTGTCCCTGAACATGTGGGCAACTGCTCCCAATCCCTACTCCACTGCTTCTTTTACTGGGAAAGACCTGTTTTTCACCTGTTAAGAGAAACTTCACAGACTGACCCAAAGAACAGGAACATTTCAAGTTGTGAGGTACTTCTCTGAGAGGTCTACCATTCAGATAATCCTTCCTAATATCTCATGTGGCAAATGAGACCCCAGGCACTGGAAAAGCATGCTGCTTTCTTTTACCAAAGTGGCTAAAATATTTCAACAAGGACAATGTTTGGAGAGCAGATGGGATTCAACCCCACAGGGAGGTGGGGAGCATGGGAGAAACCCCTTAAAGGGAGATGGTATTCTGCCAAGTAGGTGGTTAAGACAACATGCCTGAGAAGACAATAAGATCAGTGGGAAACTGAGGGCAGTGGCTGGCACTGGGACATGGACATCAACTTTGAGCGGATGGGCGGGAGACAAAGCAACAGGCTTAATCTCAATCTGGCTGGCAATGAGAAGAAATTCTCTTCCTACTACTAGCCTATGGCTTCATTCCTTCCAGATTCCATGCCTTTCAAGTCAGCATGGCTGAGCTCAAAGGTACGGAAGAAGTGCTGCAATGGAAAATGCCCAGCATGCTCCTGCTACCTAGCGGGGCTCTCCCTCGTCCTCTCACGCCCTATCATGTCCAGCACCTCTCCCACACAGGCAATGCCTGCCTGCCTGCCTTCAGTTTGCAGCTCCTGATCTAAGTATAGCATTGGATAAGCAATCAATAGCACCACAGGGGTTTCTGAGAAAATGGGATAGGTGGGTAACCCTTGTAAGTATTCCTGGCACTCCACGTGGTTGAGCCAACATGGTTCCAGTGGGATGCGCGTCATACCGAGGCACGCCCCTGGGCGTGGCTGCGGAAACCAGTGCTGCACTGCATACAGAAGCACCTCCCTGGACGCATACGGAGGCACGCCCTAAACGTGACTACTGACTACGTAAACCCCTACACATCCCTTCTCTTAAAAAGAGCCGCCCACATTTTGGTCTCTCCTTATCTCCTTCTGTCTTGCTTCTGTTTCTGTACCCCCGGGAATTCTCTTAAATAAACCCTCCTGTGGCCTTGGTAGTGCTTGTGTGTGTGTGTCTCTTTCACACATGAAACCAACAACCCCTGCTTCTCTGCTTAACATTACCACCAATTTTAAACTGTTACTATTCTAAGTTGTAAAGGAAAACAGCTGGTCCTTCCTCATCACGCTGTTCTGAACCCAGACTCTTTCCAGAGGTGCCCCCAACCCTGTCACTCCCTCTCACAACCCTCCTGCAGAAGCAGCTGGAAGCCCTTTTTCTGTTCCAATCTCTCTGGGACATCAGCTCCCAGGTAATGGAGTCCTCACTAGGTGATAGACATACAAGGTGACCAAGTGACTGGGGTACAGTGGAGAGGGGAATGAAAACTTGGAGCAGGGTGGGTCAGATTGGCCACAGCCAATTCCCTTTCTCTTTTTGGGTAGAAATCAATTGATATCAACTTAAATTGCTTTGAAACTGCTGTCCTCTAAAGCTTACCAATCTCTGAAAGATTTCTTCAGTTGTGTTACACATCTTTTCATCATTTCACACATCTTTAAACCAAAGGCTTCATTCAAATCAAGGTATTGTGCTAAGTTTTCAAAGCCAAGGCCCTGGACAGACTTGTTCTTCTAAAGGAAGGTCTTGCACAGTACAGGAATTTCACTAAAGGAACTTTATACTCCCAAGGACACTTGACATGTTTCTAAAGACTTCTGTTGCCACAACTTGATAAATGCTACTGGCATCTAGCAAAGAAGGGCCCAGAATGCTGCTTAGCATCATGTAACCCACAGTGAGGTGGAGTTTGCCACCAATTCCAGATCCGAATGTCAACAAATGTCATGGTTGAGGACCCCAGCTGCATTGAAGTGTACTTATCTATAGACTATTGTGTGACTGCCACACTTCAGAGGATCAGCTAACCAGTAAGTAGATTGTCCTCTGTCCCCTCCTTCCTACACAAACAGAGAGGCAGTGTGCCTATAAGAAGGCTATATTATCTACAAAAGAGCCCGCTTTTTTGTGTCTCTCAGGAGCCAGCTGCCACAAAAGCAAGTTATAGAATTGTGCCTGTGAATGCCAGAGTCTATCTGGACTCCACTGAATTCTTCAATGTGGTGAGTATTCTAAATAAGGACTCACATTCTTCTTAAATTTGCCTTCAAGCTACAAGATCAGGTCTGAGCAATGCTAAGCTGTCCAAGGTTATCAGTTAGGAGGAGGCGGCATCAGAGCTCATGTTCAAGTCTCACCTGGGGCCATAATTTAATAGGCATTGAGGTATCTGACCAATTCATAGTTATGTTTCTATTCTTACTATGTTTTAAAATACAGACTCTAAAATAAATGTAATTTCCCCTGCCCTCCCCACAAGTGTCAAATAAAAGTGAATACCTAAAATCTTAGAGTGTATGGACTTGTGATATTCAGAGCAAGGTCAGAAAGCACCTGTAGCACTTCCTCATCTCTGCACTGGCTACCCATGCTCCACCTCACTACTGTGCTCCATCTCACTGCTCCCCCACCTCACCACACCCCCCACCTTACTGCACAGTGAGGTCTCCTGATGGAGGCACTTTCTATCACATCCAGGAAGTGCTGGTGTACAAAAATATTAGAAAACCAAACAGGCTCATTTCAAGCTTATGAGCTTGAGGGCTGTGTGCAACAAAGATGTCTAGGTGTTATAATACAGCTAAAATAAATGTGATGTATTCTCATTTTTACTAGGGATTCTTGGTGCTTTACATGGGATTCTGGGAACAAAAGGACCCCTCACAAAGACAGAGGAAAGCAGCATCCTTGCTCATATACCTTACTTCCTGAGTCTTGGCAAAAAAAAAAAAAAAAACAGAACAAAACAAAACAAAAAAACGCACCCACAGGTCAATTCTGAGAGTCCTTCTCAGTGATAGCTCAGGCAGAATTCCCCAGCCACCAAGATCCTGTCCCAGGATGACAAAGAAGAACTGAGAATCCTACTGGAAGCATGTGCATCAGCCCAGGGAAACCTGTTACCATGGGCTGGTGGCATGCCTAGAGGGTAAAGACACTTGCTTCACAAGCCTGGCAATCTGAATGCCATGCCAGATCCCACGTGAAGGTGAACAGAGAGAATCAACCTTATGAAGTTGTCCTTTCACACACACGTGCACACATACATGTACACATGCACGTACACATACACACACAATATTAACAATGTTTTACAAAGAAAGCCTATGAGTGAGAGTTTCACAAGACAGGGTAAAAAGGCTCGTCTGCCACTTTCACTTCTGCTGTAAGCTGTAGTCACGGAGAACAGAGAGAGGAAATTCCAGGGTGAGCAACATGTTCCGCCCTTCCAGTCATGAGTTCTTCAAGACCCTGCAGGCCTAGGCCAGGAGAATGGACTCAGTATGTGCAACTGAATATAGAACAGGCTGGCCTTGGCCACATAGTGCCTACTCTGAGTTTCGTGATTGCAGTCATCATGTTGAGGATGTTCTGGGGTGCCCATCTGGGCTGGATGCAGTGAACTCAGTGTGTACTCCTGGGAGAGGGTGGGCAGGATAGACTTTGAGAAGCCATTTCACTCTAGATGGGGGACATCTAGCTACAGAAGTGCCCACAAGTATAACATGCTGATAACACCTGCCTTGGTGGAATTTAGGTCTTTATTAAAAACGGTGAATAAATCATGAACTCATTGGAGAAGATATTTGCCAATTAACAAGTAGCAGCTGTTTTTCTTTCTTTTTAAGGGTCTGGTTGATTAAAATTGCATGCTTCATTTAAGCAAGAACCTCATGTACTCTACCTGGGAAGTAAAAAAAAGAAAAAAAAAAAAAGAAAAAAGATTGAGCATCCTTTATTCAAACAAAGTGCAGGCTTTTGTGATTCATTAAAATGCTCTCAAACTGTATGCAAATTATAAGCCCACAGAAGCATTTTTGCTTGCTCAGTATATAAGCATTCTCAATTCTCTGTTTAGCATCTTCTGTCTCCTTAAGAGAACCCACACTGAATATTAGAATAGAATAAGGAAGCATCCATCCGTCAGCAGAGCCAGAGGCCTGCCTCCACTAAAGACCCCAGTCCCTCCATTGAGCATAGCCCCATGAGGCTAGCAGAGAAATAGGCAAGTGCACTGTTAGTGCTATAGTGTGAGCATGGGTGTGCATGCATGTGCACACACAGACAGTCACTTCCAACATGCCCCTGTCCCTTAAGAGATATCTCTAATTTCCTATAGAAGCTGTAGAACTAGAAGGACAAATTCCTAGGCCAGAGATCTACAGCTACCTCTCTGAAGTCAGCTCGGCAGGCACAGTTAGCCACAGGCACACCCCTTATCAGCTGACCTGCACAATCAAGTTAGGCTCTCTACCTTCTTAAAGGGCCCTATGTGACCTCTGGCTAAAGAGTCAAAAGCCCCTTCCTCGCTTGGATGTGCTATTCAGGGGACAGCAGGTCACTTAAAGCCCACCATAGGTAGTTGCAGAACCAGCTGTATGCACCTTTCCAGCTAAGTTCAGGTGATTTATCCAGTTACTGAGAAATTCATCTGTCCCTAAGACATGAGAATGAGCAAAAAAAAAAAAAAAAAAAAAAAAAAAAAAAAAAAAAAAAAAAAAAAAAAAAAAAAAAAAAAAAAACTAACAAAACAAAAACCAGCATGTTCTTTGTGCTCCTGCTTCTGCCACTGAATCTTAATCACCCACCCAGCCCCACCTATGAGCCATGGCTGACCCACCACCCCTCCGTTCTCCATTCAGAAGCCTACAATATAAGTGGGAATAAAAGGCAAACAAATATGTAAAACAAGATGGAAGAAGTATTGAGCCTGTGCAGTGGGCAAAAGAGGGAGACTAGGTACTCCCATGAAAGCAGAGAGAGGAGAGGTGACTGTGGGAGGTTAGAGCCGCAGGAGGAAGGCAGGAGGAAGTGCAGATGCTGCCTGGGAAAGCATCCTGCCTTGGTTCCCAGGAGAGGTTTTTCAAAGGCAGGCATATTTCCCCCAGCCTACTGCTCGATGACCTCACCCTCCTGTGTCCAAGTGTTTGTTTTCTCAGACCCCGGCCCCCCCAGTCTTCTTTTCTCCTGGGCTCCAGGGCTGAATATTGCCTTCAGCATCACCAGATTAAGGAGTAGGCCTTCTTGCCTAACCTACATAATTGACTGCCATATATCTCCTACAAAATTACCTTGTTTCATGGCTAAGCTTCACTTAGGACTACAGGTGAACCCCTCCCCAATCTCATTTTGAACTGACTCTGTTTAAAATCAGTTCATCAAGAGCCAGGCCTCTCTTGCCATCCTTGCAAACAAAGACACAGCGGGTGTGGGGGGGGAGTAGCTCAAAATCTGAATCGCCATGAGGACACAATGGCAAACCACAGAGAACAAGTGGGCAAGACCAAAAGCCACACTAGGTAAAACTGAAAACTAACATTATCTGTAGAAAGATTCTCTTTGTGAAACCCTCTTCCAGAATAAAAATCTTACCTTCACTGTCACTGAAAGGTTGTGAATATATAGAAAACATTCCAACCTCAAACATGACAGCAGATACATGTATCTTCAAGTGTTTAAAATATCAGTCTCGGGAAATGACATTAAAAACAGGCCAAGGCCAAGGTGGTCAGAAGGAGTGTGGCTAGCCTCCCTGCCCACCTCTGTGAAGCATTACTTCCCTGTGGCTGGGGAAGCATTGATCATGATTTTCTTTAGTCTCAGTACTCAGGGAACCAGAAGTCTGTGACCAAACAGGACGCACACATGCACAGAAGCAGATAGTAGACACATGGGGAGGAAGCAATGCTCATGGAAGCAAAGCCCATCCCTGCTTGCCCACTTTCTAAGAAAGGTGATTTCTACCCTGTGCCAAATACACATGAACAAGGCAATTCTGGCACCAAGGCCTTCCTTGTGGCACACTGTAAAGACACCCAGGTAGTAAAAACAAAGTTATCAAGCTTACAAATGTAGTCCTCTCTGCTTCCAGTGAGGCCCAGGAGAAGACAGTCCATTTTAATCTCTAAATTGCTTGTGATTTTCATAACTCTAAAAAGCGAGCAGAGAGCATGAGTATACTCACTGGTTGTAGCTACCGAGACGACTGGGCTGTACTCGTATTCTCCAGAGGGGCTGGTGACCTTCAGTCGAAATCTGTACAGTGTCCTTGGTTCTAGACCTTCAACCACATGCTTTGTCGCATAACCCCTGGACAGGAGACAAACATGGATGCCTCTGACCACCTTGACCTTGTCCTGGTTTTATGTCATTTCCCAAGACTGATATTTTAAAACATTTAAAGACATGTCTATCAGATGTTGTGTTTGAAAGTGGAAAGTAAGGTATATTCATACCCTTACATTGACAATGCAGGTGATATTTTGTTTGTAGAAAAGGTTGCACAAAAAAAAAAATCTTTACAAATAAAGTTAGTTTTCAGTTTTATATAAAGTAACTTTTGTCTTGCCTGCATGCCAAGTCACCTAAGCAGAATTTTCCAATAGCAGGTAACAACAGGTAGAAGCAACTTTTGAATGCTTTTGATTTTAGGTATAGATCTGATTTACTGAATCCTTTGAGAAAAAGTGACATGACATAAGAAGGTACATGCCATGCCCTCTGTATCTTTGTGAAATGTACCTTCTTAGCCCCACAGAACCTAGCCAGGTGTTGTGTAGTAATTGCCCTTCCACTTGAAACATTCCATCCAGGAAGGAATGAGAAAGCTCATGAGACTCTGGAAGGAAACAACACACAAGTCTTAACAAGTTCCTGAAACTAATAAGATTCAGAAGGCCAGGGGAGGATTCTCCCACCAGTCTGGCTATAAGAGAAAAGGAGCTCTCCTACCACCTGAGCTGCCTGAATATAGAATCTCTGACACTGTAAAGCTGCCTGGAAGTTTTTCAGAGCTTCAGGATTGCAACTATGTCAGTCAACATCTTTAACACAGCTGTCTTTGAGTCCTCCATAGTGCTCCTGGAACTAACCCCTCATCCATCCTCCCAGAAAAAAAGCCAACAGTTCTCTTACTGTGTCACCAATTTGCTATCTATAGTAAATAAACATTTGTTTATATTCTCACACACACACACTAAAAAATATTTCACATAACAGTGCTTGGGGCACACCTGACATGAACATGTGTTTTTCATAGAAATAATCATGCTAGCCCATAATAGTTTCACATTTGAAAGATGGTTGCATGCATGTGAGTTTCAAATAGAGTCTCTTCAAACAGGTGGGTGAGGCTGAAGAATTGGCAGCTACCACAACTACTGTAAGCAAAATACTGCAGGGAACAGTTCTAAAGATGTCAAGCCAATGATGGCTTGCTGCTCACAAACAAAATATGTTCTAGCAAAAAATTCAGGCAACACAGTACAAACCAACTGTCACATCTTGCATCATGGGTAAGTTCACCTAGGAATGCTGGTGGGCAGCAGAAGTTAAAGGTTTGTACAGCAGACATCAGACTAGAGGTTTGCAGTGAAGAGCCCATGGCTTCAGAGGGAAGACGTCTGAGTTCAGTAATCTGGAGCTTAGAAAACGAGGACACAGTGAAGTAGCTAGTAGTCTGCAGGCCTGCTCTCTCACAGGATGCTGGGACCAGAAGGTACAGGGAGATGTCTGCTTTCTGCTAAGGAGACTGAGGAGATGCCCTACCTCAGTGCAGATTTCAAGACATCAACCCTTCAAAAGGGACAGGATTACATGTAGTTCTTGATATGGCTCAGTTTTCAGAGTCTTTCTACTACCAGAAATCTTTACTGGCTTTTGAGTAGATTCCAAATATCCCTCCTTCAATCCTGTTGTGGGATTATGTTCTGGCATGTTGTAAATATTTGTCCCCTCCTACTGGTTTAAAAAAAAATGCTGATTGGCCAGAAAGTAGAAAGTGTGGGTGGGGCTACTAGACTAAGAAAACTCTGGGAAGAGGAAGAGTCAAAGAAAGATGCACCAGCAGATGCAGAGGAAAGAAGCCAGGATGCTGCATTGAGAAAAGGTACCAAGCAGGGCCGCATGGCTAAACAAAACAAGAATCATGGTTTAGTTTAAGAATTAAGAGTTAGCAAGTTATATGACCGAGCCATAGGCCAATCAGCACAAAATTAATATAAGCCTTTGTGTGATTATGTGAAGCTAAGTGGCAGCAGGACTGGGAATGGGTTCAAACCTAGAGGATAGAACTGAAAGTCTGGGCCAGAAACTATTATGTATCTAAGTGTTTCTTTCCTTGTGGTTCAAAGGCTTGACCTTGACCTTTGATGGGGCATATACTATTTCTAACTCCTGTCTCTGCACTTCACTCTAGTTCTTGCTCTCTTCTCTTCAATATTCCCCAGAGCTTCATGCTTACCAAACCCACCATTACTTTCTCTCATTTTTCTCTCAGCCTCAGCAGAGCTTCTGCAGAGGCCAAAGCCATACATTACCATTCACAAACTATCAAGGATGTTTGTGTTCAACCTAAATATTTACACATAAGTTCTGTTCCATGCAACCCAAGCTTATCCCATGCCCATTACTGCAAGGTGTTGGGCTAGGCAGCCCTTGATGATTTCAAGACTGAGATGAATCAGCCAGTACCCTGAAGACCCTATCTCCTAGAGTCGGCATCATGGTTGATAGAACCTCACCTGAAAACATGACTTCAGAGAAGAGGGGGTAGCACGATGAGATATACCTGTCACTCACAAGGTCTCACTTGTTCATCCTCAAAGCCCACTAGAAGATCAGGCTCTTAGCCAAAGTGTGTCATGAAAGGGGTAGCTGGAGAACAGAGCCATTGCTGGCCCTGGATGGAGCAGTAACCTCCACTCTTCAGTCCCCCTCCTATTCAGAGCCTGAAGCCTTCTGGTTTCCTTCTGAACTTATTCCCTTGCATGAAAAATGAGTGGAAGAAGAGAAGTTGTATGGTGTCCTGCAATCAATGTCTCTCTGACTTCCACCATAGGTAAGATGTGTCAGAATGAAATGTAGGGTCCAAAGGACACCAGCCCCAGGATGAAGGGCTTGTGTGCCCTGAGCAGAATGAGTCGAGGATGTGTCAGATCTAGGAGAAGATCTGAGGAAAGATTCCTCAGTGGGATCTGGCAACATCAACCAACTCCAAGTTTACCAAGACTCTTTCTCCTTAGAATCTATCCAAAATTGAGATTCCAGGAGAAATCAGTAACTTGCACCACAAAGTTACTTCAGGTGACAAAATCCAACAGAACCAAAAAAATAAGAATCTGTGCATTACATCCATGTGACGTTAGGCTTTGTTCCCTGATCTTTACTGGCACATTCAGCCCTGTTCTGTTGTCTTTTATTTGTGAAGCCACCTCTCTTCACTCAAAAGAAGGTGAATGTTCAGAAAGGCCAGCCCATCCATCAATGCAAAGGTCTAGTCCTGTGCCCTGGAATAGGAGGGAAGGTGGCGGGGGCAGGGGAGTAGCTGAGTAGTGCTGGGATTGGGTGCTGTGAAGCTTGCAGCTTCTGCACTGGAGCCATTGGAAGCTGATGATGTGAACAGTTCTAATTCCATGCTGTAGAGGGGGCAAGATGGAGCCATGGGACACTGGCAGGCAGTGATGGAGAGAGAAAAGTCTAGGCAGCATCCTGTATGCCAGCCTCCACCCAGCAGAATCACTACAGCCGCACCTGCCGAAGGACATGGAGTAGAATCCAGTGACATCACAGGCCAGCAGGCAGGCAGACAGACAGACAGAAAGACAGACAGACAAATCAACCCATGGTTGGTTATACAGCAAATATAAGATAATAAAGCAATGGTTCTGATGGCATTAAGAAAAGCATTTGCATAAGAAAGAAGACATGTGAGAGAAGTATGAACATACTTATCACAATGTAAATTCTCTAAACCAAGCAGAATAAATGCTCTGAAATGTTTTATGGGCTGAAAATTATAATATATCAGACCAGAACAGATTATTTTTATGAGTAGGTGGACTACATTGCTAAGTGAACATTCTCACTACAGTTTGGGTAAGGTTGGTCCCCTAAGGTACAGGTGTGTGTGCGTGTGCTTGCACGCGCACACCATATATCTGTACACATGCAAGTCTACACACATACAGTTTCCCTTGCCTGTCAACCTTCACTCAGACCCAATAGGTAATAGGTCAAATGACCTGACAATATTTGGGGGGCAGGGAAGGAATTGAGACAGGGTTTCTCTGGGTAGCTGTGGCTGTCCTGGAACTCACTTTGTAGATCAGGCTGGCCTTGAACTCACAGAGATTCACCTGCCTTTGCCCTCCAGAGTGCTGGGACTAAAGGGGTGCACACTGTCTAACCCCTGATAACTTTTAAGATGTTCTGTTTCGTTTTTTTAGGATGATCCCAGGCTCCTGGGCTTAAATGATCCCTGTGTCCCAGCCTCCCAAGCAACTGAGATCATAGACATGTGTCTGGTTCTACTAGCAAATGGTTTAAATCTACCATTAAAATCATCTTATATTCAACCAGTCCACACACTATTCTGATATCTCCCACCTCAATTACAGCATGAGCCTCTTAATTAGCCCTGGCTGCTGCCTACAGCCTCGCTTTCCCACAGTCTCATCTCAGAGAGCCACAGCAGCCCTCACAAACAGTACAGATTCTGCCTGTCCTGCCTTAACAACCTCCTTTGCTTCCCTGACATCTTTCCAGTAAAAGCCGGTATTCTCTGGATAAGCCACAGTCACAATATTAACCCCTTACTGCCTTGTCAACCTCACCCAACCTGTCCATTCCTCTCCTCTGTGTTCCTCCATGCGCTTCCCCATCAGATGCTGCTTTGGCCTGGGAAGTCACCACCTTCAGCATCTCACACTTGCTTGAGGTCTTTCATAAGCTCTCTCCTCAGTGCAGGGTCCTGACTCCTGTCCCAGACCCCCAGCTTACCTTACGTTTTCTTCCTTAGGACTTACTACCCCCCCCCCCCGACAAACTGCATTTTTTTTTACATGTCTCATTTATCAAAGGTTTTTTCCAACATAGGGAATTTCTATCTGACCCCAGTGCCACATCTCTGGCATTTGGAATAGTGTCCAGTATGTCATGGGCACACACTAATATATGATGGTGGAATAAAAGCACACTAGGGCACCAGTTATCACAGTGAGGTGGACCAACAGCAAGACATGAGGGGCTTTCAGTCAACTGATTTAGAGCATCACATGGGCAGGATGAGGACGCTTGTCCATAGAAAGGACAAGAAACACACTCACAGAGAAAGCCACGGTATAGTCAGAAACAGGAACTCCCTACATCAGACAGTCTGTGCTCAGAAATGAGAGATAATACAGCAGGTGTGAGCAAACTGCACACACACGTACACACATACACACAGTTTCTAAAGGAAACTACCTTCACAGTGACCAAGTGCCATGATTAAATAATACTCAGGAAGTCAAATTCCCAGGATCATGATGACCTTTATCCTCCATGCAAAGAAGAACCACTTGAGATGATGTGACGAATGAGAGAGTATAAAGAAAGCTAACCTTCATGGTAGAGACAAGAGGGAGACAGCAAGGAGACTCATCTCGCTGGCAAACATCTGGGCAGTGCAGGGTCTGAGACACATCTGCAAACCAGACAGAAAACGGGATGGAATGTCCTAGCCTCGAGAAGGGAAGCAGAGGAAGAACCTGTAAAACTAGGTAACTGTACTTCCAAGAACTATAAGGAAAGCCCAAGCCAAAGACCACTTCAGTGATGCAAGACCACCTGACAATGAACAAGAGCCAACCTGCCAACGCACAAGGAAGTGGCTAAGTCCACCAGCTCAATGTCCACTCGATTTCGGTTCTAGTAAGGAAGGCATTTGCTAGTCTTCGTGATAACTGGAGACAGAGGCTTGAGCTGGCAAATGAGGTTGGGACTACTGTAGTCCAAGCCTGCCACCTACTGTTCAGGCATGTGTATGTGACTTCCCAAGAGATGAACTTTACCAAGGCTCTTGGAATCGGGGTCTGCAAGAGATGCCACCAGTTCAGGATGACAGGCCATCATCCAAGAGTGTTCTCTGGCCTGACAGCAGCCATATTTCCAGGGCCAAAGTGAATTGTGCAGGCATTGCATCAGGCTGGAGGCTGGTGTGTGTGGCTGCTGTTTCTAAATGAAGTGTGGGCACTTGGCGGAAGGAGGGAGGGAGGGAAGGAGGGAGGAAGGAAGGAAGGGGCAGCAGAGGAACTTAGCCAGGACGGCTCTAGCCTTAACCATGTAGAGGGTTCTATCTTCCTCCATAAAAATACTTAAAATATCATTTAAGGCTGAGGAATATGGCTCAATGGATACAAAGGCATTTGTCATGAAAGCATCAGGACCTGAGTTTGGATCCCCAGTACCTACAATGAAAAGCTGGCCTGGAACCAGCACTGGGGTGGGGAGAGACGGGAGGACCATTGGGGCTTGCTGGTCAACCAGCCTAGCAGGAAAGGCAAGCCAGACTCAAAGAATGGAACAGGGGCAGAGAATAAAAAACAGGATATGCAACATACTCCTCTGGCCTCCACGGGTATGTATACCTTCACATACATGCATATGACACACAAACACACACATACACACACACACACACACACACACACACACACACACACGTGCCCACATATACACACAATGCATTTTATATTATCTGTGTATGCTTTCAGAAGAAAATCACCTTTATAGAAGAATGTATGACATGATTAAAGAACATCTCGGGATTGTGATAGCTAATTTTTTCTGTCAATCTGGCATAAGCTAAAGTCATTTGGAAAGAAGGTTCCTAGGCTGAGAAAATGCTCCCTCCAGCTTGGCTGTCGGCAAGACTATGGGGCATTCTCCTGATTAATGACTGATATGGGAGAGTACAGTCCACTGTGGGTTGTACCAACCCTGGGCTGGTGGTCCTGAGAGTGTAAAAAAGGCTGAGCAAACCACAAGGAGCAAGCCAGTAAGCAGCTCCCATCCATGGCCTCTGCATCAGCTCCTGCATCCAGTTTCCTGCTCTGACTTCCTTCAGTGATGGAGTGAGATGTGGGACTGTAAGCTGGAATAAACCCTTTCCTCACTGGGTGGCTTCTTGTCAGTGTTTATTACAGTAAACCTAACTGAAGCATTGATACATAGATGCAGGCTCCAAGATGATTTTTCACATGGCAACTATATCTCGGGTAATGCTATTTTTTGTCTGGACACAGAGAAATGCTTCTTAAACATCAGGATATTACCACTCAGGTAAAAACTGAAGAGGGGGTGGAGGGAGAGTGACATTAGGAGAGGAGAGGGACAGTGGTGTGACATGAGACCAGAAAAGTTACCAAGTGCATCATCACCACCCAGGCTGCCCCTGCACCCGGCCACCGCCAACAGGACAGATAAGCAGCTGACTGAACATGTGGCTCCTGCCTGCAGCACTGCCAGCCTGCTGCCTGTGGTTTCCTGCAGTACTATGTACAGAGCACCAGAGGCAGGTGGGAGGAGGTCCACAGCTCGCTCTTCTGGTTAAACCCCATACCTACAGTAAAGGCTAAGTAAGACACACTCGCATCTTTTCCTGCTAGTCCTGAGTCACAGAGAGAAGTGGCTTCACTTCACAATGGGCTAAGTTTACCAAGGGAAGTTAAGGCAAAGGTGACCAGAAGGCAAGGAAAGCCAACTCTGGGATCCACTCCCTGCGGCACTTGTCTGCATAAAAGCCACATCTGTGTGAGGGCCTGCAGCTGGCCAGCAGGCTTCTAGGAGCCAGGACAGAGTGCTGTACAAGGCAGAAATCTTACCCATCTCCCAGTATACTGAACCAGTGGGGAGGAGGAGAAAAGAACACACCACCAGTGGGAAATCCCCAGGGCTGGACTGCGAGGTGACTGAATTGAGGATTTGTGATAAGGTTGCTGGTAGGGCAGGTGGGCTGGCAAGGTCTGTGGCCTTTATAGAGAGGAGGAAGTATGCAGGAGGGGGATTCATCTAGACTTCATATTCTGGGAAGGATCCAGACAAACAAATCAGAAGAAAATGCAAGGAAAACTATAAAGAGCAAGGCCCTGCTGCAGAGACAAGCCTAGCTTCCTGAGGCCTATTGGGTGGAGAGAGTTGAAGGGGGCAACAGTGTCACAAGAGCCTAGAGCCGTTGGCTGGCGTGGACCAGAAGTGCTTTGCCTTGCATCCATTAACAAAACAGCCTGACGGGAACCCCAGCTCACATCATCCACGTATTTTTTTTCCTGTTTCTACATTTTAGACATAGGTGATATATACTAGCATATTTCAGGAGTCAATGACACTCCAAGAGTTCATTCCCAACTTAACCATGAATGCTCATTCTCAGAAGTTCATGGACTCAGTCTTTAACTTCAGAGGAGCCAGTGGCTCCTTAGCTACTTGGGTAACCATTCTACAGAGAGTGTGGGCAGCTGTGTCAGCACCTACGTGTAAATGACACCATAACTGTGCATCTTGGGGTCTTCCTCTTCAATGGAGAACCTAAGCCACTGCTCCTGTGGTCCTTGCCGTTTCGCTTTCTTTTCCTGATCCCAGTACAGTTCGATGCTGTGATGAGTCACTTTGCCCACGACAGGAGGATGCAGCTTTAAGGATGGCACAATTTCTGAAAAGATAAATATGGGATTTCAAAGAGAGTGGGTAAGTCATAGCTGCCCGGTGAGCCAACAGTTTCTCACACATTCAACACTCAAATAAAGGAGATACCTGAGAAGCCAAAGAGCTGTAAAATGCAGCAGGCACATGAGCACCTCAATACTCCTAAAGGAGACTACACTGGTCCACTGATACTATAATTCCCAGTGACCCTTCCAAAAAGTAGGTTACTGTAGCACACCAATTAGCTTTTTAAGAATGAATGAAATTTAAAAAAAAAAAAAAAAAAAAAAGGAAATCAGTATGGTACTATCGTTTTTCAGTGAACAGGCTCACAGATAAAGCCAAGAGACAAACACTATATCTGGTCTGAACATTTATCTAGAACAGACAACAGAGGTTTGACATCTATTCTGTATAAGTAGCTCTATTTAAAATAAGAACAGGCTAATAATTCAGGTAAAAGATGAGCTGTGTGCCAAATAGAAAGAGCAAGTAACCAACAGGACGTGGAAGCATCCCCAGTGTCGCACAAACTAAGTGTGGCAGCTCACACATGTAATCACAGCACTTAGGAGGCGGAGGCAGGAGGATGAATCTAAGGCCAGGTCACTCAACTGTGATAATCTGTGCCACAACCATAGAGACACATGCATTAGGGCATGCACTACTTCAAATAACAGTGTTCAAAAGAAACCCTCAACAAGGAGAGCCATTGGTAAGGGAATGGGTGAACAAGTTCTCATGACTGTGATATTACATTCAGCCTTGTTTTTCTGGGCGTGATAACACTTTTAATTCCAGCACTGGGAGGCAAAGGCATGTGGATATCTGTGATTTGAGACCATCCTGGTCTACATAGGGAGTTCTAGAATACCCAGGGCTATGTAGAAAGAGCCCATCTCAAATATAAATAAATGAATTAAAGTAAATAAATGATTTCCATGCTAGATACTTTGAGAGGGTTTCCATACAATTCTACCAGGTGAACAATAAGAAATACTGAGTCTAAGAAGGCAATGAGGGACTGGAGAGATGGCTCAGCGGTTAAGAGCACTGACTGTTCTTCCAGAGGACCTGAGTTCGATTCCCAGCATCCACATGGCAGCTAAGAACTGTCAGTAATTCCAAGATCTGACACCTTTACACAGTTATACATGCAGGCAAAACACCAATTCACATTAAATAAATAAATAAATAAATAAATAAATAAATAAATATCAGAAGGCAATGAGTCCAATGGGGCCACATACCAGCTGTTAGCACACAGTTGCATTCTTGGTTGTTTTGTTGCACCTTGCTTACTTGTTCTGTCTCACTACTATATTTTGAATCTCTTTAGTTTTCACATTTCTGGGTCCATGTCTTAGGTACTTTTGTGCCTTGTAAATATTGAGCACATCCCTGATTTGCTGCTCAGTTATTCCAAAAGAAATTATTTTGTATTTGCCTTAGCCACAGCTGGCTAGCTGCTCTCTCAACACCCCAGACCTCCTGCAGTATGGCCCCACCAAAGACAGACCTGTTGGTTTCACACATGAGAACAGACACACACTACCAGTGCCACGCTAGAGTTTATTTAGGGGAGTTGCCAGGTGGGTATGAGGGAAGAGAAGCAGAAGAGAAAAGAGAGCGTCCTTTCACATCCAGTCTCCTTTTAAGAGAACAGGTGGGCAGAGATTTATTTTCATAGCCTTGCCTAGGGGTTTGCCCTCTGTACTGGCGTGTTCTGCCGATGTCATGTTGGGATTACAACATGACTGCTACATGCCAGGAATTCTTATATCTTACCCAGCGCCATGTCAGGTTATTGGACTAGCATGTTTAGCACATAGCTGCTACATGCCAGGAATCCTTACAAGACCAACCTTCTGAGGTCTTGCCTACTGTAGGACAGCAGATGACATAGCTAACTATGTCCTCTGCACTGGTACAATATGAAGAAGGGTCATCTCTGAAAGACAAGGACAGGATATCCTGCAGGCTCCTATTAAGAAGTAGGAAACTTTATCTTCCTAACATTTATAGAAGGCATGATGAACTGCCTCAAGGTGAACTACGTATGTATGTAGTCTGAAAGAGTCAAAAATACTTATCTCAACATGTGACAATTAAGTAACAAGAAGAAAGTATAAGTTATGATGTCCCTCAAGCAGTGGCATGGTTTACAGCAGTGAAAGGGAACTAATTCTACACATCGACATATATGAACCTCAGAATGAGGAGGAAACGGGTTCCAAGGAGAACAGCATATTATTAGATCATTGGAAACTTGCAACAAGCAGCAGCATCAGCAAAAATCATTAGTGAGCACAATTCATTAGACCAACTTAGACCAACCAAGAGAGGGCTAGAGACATGGCTCAGATGTTGAGGGCACTGACTATTCTGCCAGAGAACCTGGATTTGATTATTTTTTTTAATTTGTTATTGCCTTTATTGTGTTAGCAGGAAAACACATTTTGTGAAAAGTGAAATCCACTACAACACATAACACAAAAATCTACAAAAAGAATTAACATCCTACCAGGTGTGGTAGTGCACACCTTTAATACTAACACTCAGGCAGCAAAAGTAGACATACCTCTTGTCAGTTTGAAGCCACCCAGTCTACATAGTAGGTCCCAGGACAGCCAGGGACCAGGACTTTGTAGAGACCCTGTCTTAAACAAAACAAATTGTGCCTTAACTATCACTTCTCATCTGTAGTTAATAAAGATTATTCATCTTTAACAAAGTGAAGGAGAAATCACTCACATTAAATTAAACCCCTGTGAATTTAGCATTCTCTCTCTCTAACCTTTTTGCATTTATTAATGACTTCCTAAGGGCACAATGAGTTTCATGGTGTGTGTCTGTGTATGCATGATGTGTGTGAGGGCACGCATGCCGTGGCACACATGTGGAGGTAAGGAACAACTCTGAAAAGTAGGCCCTCTCTTCGCACCTTGTCATGGGTTCTGGGGATCAAAATCAGGTGACCAGGCATGAGCTCATATGTCTGTGCATGAGCACATGAAAGTGTAACAAAAAGAAAATTTAGATGTCAAAATAAATGCTACTTGGCTTTAGATCAAATACAGTATGTCCTCCTGTCCTCTGGTTTCCTGAGACAGGGTCTCTCTGTTCAATAGTCCTGGCTGACTCAGTCCTCACTTGGCCTGGACCTGGCAGGCTTTCACACTCACAGAGATCCACCTGCCTCTGCCTCCTCAGTGCTGGGATTAAAGGTGTGGGCCATGTATGTTAAAGTTGGCTGCTTGGCAAGGCCATGACATGACCCTTGAAGGATGTCTCAGTCACTGTTTATGGGCATTAACTTTCCTTGCTCTGATCAAATACCTCACAGAGACAACTTAGAGTAAGTTCCCAGTGCTGAAGCTCATGCGACAGCCATGGAGGCGGAAACCTGAGGCATCTTGCTCACATCTCCTCAGATCAGAAAACCAGAGAATTCTGCTGGAACAGAGGTGGGACCCACCCATGCCAGCAACCCACGTTTTCTAGTTAAAGCCTGCCCCTTAGTCTTTACAACCTGACAAAACAGTGCAGCCAGTCAGGGACCAGGTAGAGGAAACCTCACATTTGAACCATAACACCGTCTAATTAGGTAACCCTGAATTAACTCCTGCTGAAAGTCTAACAGATCCAGAGCTCAATGTCCACCATACATCAGAAAACCTGCTAACATGTGGGGCAGTTAGAAGATAACAAGAGACCCCTTTTTAAATGTCCAAGCTAATAAAACACAGAAGGAACAGCCATTGTGAAACCATCTGTCTTAGTCATAAGATCTTTAGTACCTGAGACACCATATACACATGGCTCACTGTGCAGTTTGAAGATTGCAGAGGAGCCCATGATGCACGTGACACAAGAAACACCTCACTGTACCTTCTGTTTTAGACAAGTTCTGTGGGTCCTCCCAAACAGAGCAGCTTACTACAACCACTTGTAGTCCACCACCTCGGCACAGTCCGGATCTACGCATGGAGTTTCTCGCAGGCAGCAAAGGAAGAAGGCCCTGGGTTTGATTTTTAACACAATCTCAACAACCTTCTGTAACTTCAGTTTCTTGGGGATCTGATGCCATCTTTTGGCCTCTTTGGGTACTACACAAACATGGTTCAGAGATACATGCAGGCAAAATGCCCATCTACAATTTTTTAATTGAGAGAAGTGGGTCCACCACCTCAGATATACTAGAAGGGACAGAGGCAAGAGAGGGGACAGCCTTGTCTAGTTCCAGATTTTAGTGTGATTGCTTTGAGTTTTTTCTCGGTTTAGTTTGATGTTGGCTGATGGCTTCTTGTAAATCACCTTTATTGTATTTAGATATTTTCCCTGTATTCCTCATCTCTCCAGGACTTTTATCATAAAGAAGTGTTGGATTTTGTCAAAAGTTTTTTCATCATCTAAAGAAATGATCATGTTTATTTTTCTTCAATTTGTTTATATGATGGATGACATAGTTTTTTGTATGTTGAACCATCCCTGCATTTCTGGGATGAAGCCTACTTGATTGTGGTAGATGACATTTTTATGTGTTGTTGTATTCAGTTTGTCAAAATTTTGTTGAGTATTTTTGCATCAATGTTCATGAGGGAAATTGGTCTGCAATTCTTTTTTTTGTTGCATCTTTGGGTGACTTGGGTATCAGGGTGATTGTGACCTCATAAAAAGAGTTTGGCAGTGTTCCTTCAGTTTCTACTGTATGGACTAGTTTGTTGAGTATTGGAATTAGTTCTTTGAATGTCTGGTAGAATCCTGCAGTGAAACCATCTGGTCCTGGGCTTTTTTTATTTGGAAGACTTTTAATAACAGCTTCAATTTCCTTTGGGGTTATGGGTCTGTTTAGGTCTTTAATCTGATCTTGATTTAAGTTTGGTAATTGGTACCTGTCCAGAAAGCTGTCCATTTCTTTTAGGTTTGCCATTTTTAGTAGAGTACAGATTTTCAAAGTATGACCTGGGTGTCTGTTGTTATGTCTCCCTTTTCATTTCTGATTCTGTTAATTTGGATACTCTCACTCTCTGCCTTTCAGTTAGTTTAGATGAGGGCTTATCTATCTTGTATACATAAGTGACCCACAGAATTCTACCAGGGAACTTCTACAGCTGATAAACACCTTCGGCAATGTAGCAAGATACAAGATTAACTCAAAAAAATCAGTAGCCCTTCTATACACTAAAAATAAAAGGGCTGAAAAAGAAATAAGGGAAACATCACCCTTTATAATAGCTGCAAATGGCATTAAATACCTCAGTGTAACTATAACCAAAGAAGTAACAGATCTGTTTGACAAAAACTTTAAATCGCTGAAGAAAGAAATTGAAAGGGATATCAGAAAATAGAAAGATCTCCCACACTCCTGGATAGGTATAATCAACATAGTAAAAATAGCAATCTTACTAAAAACAATCTACAGATTCAACGCAATTCCAATCAAAATCCCAACACAATTTTTTACAGGCTTGAAAGAATAATATTCAATTTCATTTGAATAACAGGAAAGCCACTATTGCCAAAACAATTTTGCTCAACAAAAGAACCTCAGGAGACATCACCATCCCCAACTTCAAGCTATAGTATAGAGCTACAGTAATAAAAACAGCCTGGTACTAGCATAAAAACAGACTTATGGATCAATGGAATCAAACTGAAGACCCCTACATTAACCCATACATGTATGAACACCTGATTTTTGACAAAGAGGCCAAAAATATTCAATGGAAAAAAAATAGTATCTTCAACAAATGGTGCTGGCATAACTGGATGGTAGTGTGCAGAAAAATGAAAATAGATCCATACCTATCACCCTGCACAAAACTCAAATCCAAGTGGATCAAAGACCTCAACATAAACCCAGCTACACTGAACTTGATAGAAAAGAAAGTGGGAAATACCCTCCAACACATTGGCACAGGTGCCCACTTCCTAAATATAACACCAGGGATACATGGCTGAGCACTGGGCTGAGTTCCTGGTCCAGCTGAGAGCAGGGGAGGAGAGTTTATATATGTAAGGGGATAGGGATTATGAGGAAAATTCTCACCATGATGGCTAGCTGGAGTTCTGGGGAACTTACTGAGTCAAGAACAGGCACCGGGGAACCATCTGGAAAAGGAACGCCCACATTGGCTTCCTCTATTAAGATCTCCATCTCTTTGTTTTTCTCTCCTTCATTGTTGTTCTTATTCAGTTGTCTCCTTCTCTCATGATTTGTTCCAACCTCTTCTTGGTTGCAACCCCTTGTGCTCCCAATTAGCTAAGGAACTAGGCCCTCCAAGGATAGGCAACTGTCCACTGGCATGAGCAGTATGTGGAGCCTCAAGAGGAGGGTTCAGACTGTGTTTCTGTGCATGGACTGGTACCTTGGAGCCCATTCTCTCCAGAGGAAGACCTAAACCAGTCTTGCTATTAAGATGAGGAAACAGGATTTTCCTGGAGTGGATGCTGAGCTGATCCACTTTGGGACCTTTTGTTCTCTCTGGGGAGGAGATGGGGGGATGGGGAGGAGGGAGGCTGAAGGCTGACTGAGAGGGGTCAGGAGGGGGAAGGGAGTTGGAACAAGGGGATATATGTATTTAAAAAAGATTTTATTCTATAAAAAGAAAAAAGAAAAATAAAAAAGAAAGAAAATGTATAATTAACATATATATATATATATATGGTTCTTGCTGCCCTTATGGGCCTTCTGCATTCTATAGAGAATACAGATTCATATCATAATTACATACATGCACATCTGGAAGGGACTGAGGGGGCTCTCTGCTCTGCCAGTTGAGGCCATTGTCCTCAGTCCTGGTCCTTTGTGTGTCACTGCTGAGAGCAGTGACTCTGGTAGTCACAGTATGATGCCTCTGCTGAGCACTTCACTTGCCTTCCAAAGCCTGTGAAGCCAGAGTGTGGCAGCAGCTGACCATAGCAGACTACCCCAACATAACCAAAGGTCAACTCTGATTTCCAGTCCAAAGACATCAGATGTAGAACCTACTAAAATCAAAACAGATAAACAATTATAATTTCATCTTACATCTCAAAGGAGCAACAAGGAGGGTGGGTGATGGGTAATGGATCCATAAGAGGAAAGTTGTTTCCATGCTCACTACTTCCCCTCAAACCCCAGGCCCATTGGGCAATGGCAGACACAAATATGAGAGACCTCCCTCAGTGAGTTTGGCTTGGAAACAGAAGGTCCCCTGCCACCAGACATGGTCACACATGCCCTGACCCCTGATAGAGTCAGACTCTCCCAACTGCTCACCATTCCTACACATCTGCACAGGACCTAGGCAAGGTGGGTGTCTGGGAAGTTTATCATTGTCCTTATTTTAGGAATGATCTGGATGCAATGGTGCTGTCTGGAGACAGCATTCAGTGACTGTAGCACTTACTGCATGTGAGCATGCAAACATGCACATGTAAATACATGTACATGCTCAGCCCACACCACCACCTAACCAGCAAGGCTAACCTAACCATCAGTGGCATTATCTAGTGTCTTTTACTTTCACACTAAACTTAGCAAGAATCTCCACCCCTGTGACCAGCTTGAGAGGCACATGTTCTATGCCCTTCAGGCAGAGATCCTAGTCTCACACTGGTAACCCCATACAACCCCATAAAGTTTATTATCTCCACCATAAGCAATCTAGCCTCTGTGGCACCACACACAGTGGCATATACTCACACAAATACACACATATATAATATCATAAAATAAATAATAAAATAATTTACCAACCAAACTACATCCTTAGGCTACAATAGTCTATTTTTATAGAAAAAACTTGGTGTAAGTATCAGAGTTTTACAAAGATGCTTTTATTTGTTTCATATTTGATAACCAGACTTTGTCTTAAAATCTTACCTCACAAAATGTAGGCTTAAAGTTTAACTTTTCTAAAGTTTCCAAACAAAGATAGAGAGAGACACTCTCAATTCTTCATGGTTCTCTTATATAATTGGTAGGATTATCCATCCAACTGTTCTATAAAGTCTCCAAAAGATGAAAAAACAAACTGCAAGCACCTCAAAGAACAATCGTAACTGATGGATGCTATGCACTGTAAAAGCTTTCTGTAATAAAATCCTCCAGAAAACATGACAAATAAAACAATTTTATGCCTCTGGTGCCATTTGCCAAGTGATAAATAGTGAATACAGAATCGTGACAGTTCCATTCACTGTCCCCATTCAGTCCCTGTGATCACTCAGAAAAGCCCACAAGGCATCACTCTGAGGCCATGAGAAGCCAGTGATAAAAGCCGTGACTTACAAACCACAGGCCCAGTGCAGAAAAGGATCGCCTAAGCAAACCACTTGACTGCATTGGGTCTTCACTTCCTGAGATTTTAAGAGGATTGTTAGTGTCCTGAACAGAAATTACCAATTCCAAGATAAGATAAATAAATGAGAGATTATCAGACAGAAGGACATTCTTATGACAATCTGCTGGCCACAATTCAAAACTACAGTGAGAGTTGGGTGTTTGGACTCTGAAATTAGTATTTATGATTAGGACCATCAGGGCTGGAGAGATGGCTCAGCTGTTAAAAGGCTAGGCTCACAACCAAAAATAATTAGGACCACCAAAAATAGAATATTATAAAGATTAAAAAACAAGTGAGTCTACTTGTCTTATGAATATGTACACACACACACACATACACACACATACATGTGTATGTATGTGTATCTCCAGCCCCAAGATTAGATCTTAAAAATATCAAAAAGTGGCCAGACAGTAGTGACACATGCCTTTAATCCCTGCACTTGGGAGGCAGAGACAGGAAGATCTCAGTGAGTTTAAAGGCCAGCCTTGTCTACAAAGTGAGTTCCAGGACAGCCAGAGCCATTAAACAGAGAAAGCCTGTATATAAAAACCAAATATATGTGTGGTGGAATGTTCTCTGAATGCTGTAAATAAAGGAGCTGTTTTGGCCTAAGTGCAGCACCGTAGAAGTGGGTGGAGAATCAAAGGAGAGACAAGTAAAAAGAGGGTGGAGTTAGTCTCCATCAGACTCCTGAAGAAAAAACATGCAATGAATCCAGGTGAGCCTCGGGCTGGGACACATGCCAGATAGATTAAAAGAAATGGGATGAAGTAATATGAAAGAGCTAGCTAATAATGTGCTTGAGACATAGGCCAAACAGTATGAAGTTAATACAAATATCTGATTCATTTCTTTGGGAGACAAAAGCTGCCACAGGCCAGGTTCCAAACCTTGGCCCCAAAAGGGCCCAAAAAACTTTCTACAACATATATGTATATGTGTGTGCGTGCGTGTGTGTGTGTGTGTGTGTGTGTGTGTGTGTGTGTATGTATGTATTAAAAATGTTTGCAGGAGTTTTTACTGAAGGATGAAAATGTAACTCAGATATCAAAACAGTCACTTGGTGATAATGGTTTCTCCTTTCCATTCAAAGTAAGACAGCTAAGTAAGTTTGACTCCACCAAGCCTAACACTGAACTTTATAAAGTGGGGTTCTGTAAGGTCTGAACACATGAAAGGAACAATATGCATGTAGATAGTGGAGAAGGTTTCCCGCTAGTGCAGTAGAATCTGTAGGCAGAGTGCTTAGACCATTGACCTGATACTTTGCAATATGTCTACTCTGCAATTAATTTTGTCTCCAGATATCCTTAGTTTTTTTGGGTTTTATACCCCTAACAGTCCTGGAAGTCACTATGTATACTAGGATAGGCTTGAATTTACAGAGATCCTGCTGCTTCTGCCTCCCAAGTGCTGGAATTACAGGTATGTACCACTATGCCAGGTGCCCTTGGCTTTCCTCTACAGACCCTGCACAGGTTGTCCTCACCAGGACCATGGACATGAATAAAAATATCACTTCTGTCTAAGTCACTTTTCTGCTGCTGTGGTAAAACACCATGACCAGGCAACTTGCAGAAAACTTGATTTATTTGAATTTATGGCTCCAAAGGGATGAGAGCTCATCATGGAAGAGAAGCTTGGCAGCGGGACACAGGCATGGCAGCCAGAACAAGAAGCTGAGAGCTCACGTCCTCAAGAAAAAGCAGGAAGCAGGAAGTGCAAAAGGGTGTGAGGCTTTCATCTCCAGCCCTCCTCCAGTGACATACTTCTTCCAGCAAGGCTGACCTCCTAAATTCCCCACAGTGCCACCACATGTGGACAAAATGCCTGTGACAATGGGGGGCATTTTCATTCAGTGTACACAACATCCCTCACAGACTTAATGTAAAGAAAAATTAAGTAACAGAAATATTGAAAAATTCCTAAAGTTTACATTGAAAAAAATAAATAACAAAAACATTTAAAAGTTGATAAAGTTACAAAGGGTTTCACAGACCTACTTGGCTAATGCTTTTACTACACAGAAACTCTACCTGGAATTCCATACGAGTAACAGGTCACAGGCAAAGTCAGAAATTGAGCTTTCAAAGCATGTATTTTCTCTACTGATGCTCAGGCTGACTCTAAGCATGGAGCCATGCAGGACGCTCCATCACAGTGTCCTACCTGCTGGGGCCTTGGCAATCCTGATTCAGCTGGAGCTGGGGTGTCAGGGTTAAAGAGGAAACTCAGCTAACTCAAGGCTACATAGCCTCCTGAGGAGGGCATGGAGCTTTCAAGCCAGGTCCCTAATTCCCAAGTCTGTGTTCCCTCCCAGGGCTGGGATTTGCCACTTTCCTGTGAGATGAACAATGAATGAACTCTGGTAAAATCATCTCCGACATTAGATGTGAAGAGTCAAATTGTCATATATATTCCTTTGACACAGTGTGACACTGAAGTTTAATTCAGACTGAGAAGTAGTTTTACTCGTAGCAACAGTAAAATGTCTCAATGTGTAAGACTGGCTTGCATATATCCTTAGGGAAGGTACAGCTGAGGACCTTGCCAAGAGTTCCACACAAGAGCGTGACAGCAAAATATAATTGGCCTTCCTGGTGTTCAGCACAGTCAGCACAGCACAATCTAAACAATGTTTCACACTGGGTAGACTTACTAAAATCAGAACTTGCCAACAGCAAGGAGGAGGAAGGCCAGGTTAGACCATGCCCAACAGTGTGAACTGGGAAATCTCTTGGGAAAGCAACTTGAGGCTGCTCAGGATTCCTCTTCTCACGAATCCACAATCTCACTCCTAGTGAGAATCCCAACATGTGCAAAGGGGGTCACAGCAGCTTTGCTTTGAGGGAGGGCACAGAAAACTACCAAGTGGCCAACATGAATTATGAATGGTCTATACACGCAAATACTATGTAGTCATTAAGATAAAGTTCCAATTACTAAAAATAACTTGGAGGTTGAGTTACTGAGAGTTACAAAACAATATTCACAGCGTGATGCAATGTACACAGAGTTAGGTTTTAACACCTGTAAGGGGTGTGGAAATGACTCAGTGAGTCCAGGCGCTTGCTGCCAAGCCTCACTAGGAGTTTGAGTCCCAAGACCCAAGTGCGGGGAGGAGGGACTTAAAGTCAGATTTTGTTTGTACTCTAACAAAAAAAAATCTTGCCTGGAGATCGAAGTGCAGAGTTAGCCACTAGTTAACCATAGAGGCCAGGCAGTGGTTGCACATACCTTTAATCCCAGCACTTGGGAGGAAGACGCAGAAAGATCAGGAGTTCAAGCCCACTCCATGCTACATCTGTCTAAAAGAGAAACAGAGCTAAGCGGAGGTGGTAGTGGCTCACACTCTCAATCCCAGCACTAGGGAGGGGGAGACAGGAATATAAAGTGGATTAAGACCAATTAAGATCTGTGTTACAGGGACTGACTTCCAAACGTTGTCCTCTGATCTCCACATGTGCCATAGCGTATGTATATGGACACATACACAAAATAAGTGTAATTTCAAAAATTAAAATAGAATCTCTGCCAGGGAAAGAAAACAAAGGGACTAATTAGAACACTGGAAAGAATGATTTAATTGGCAACACTCTATTCTTTAAACCACGTGCCACTTGTGTGGCAGCATGTGAACATTTTATGTACTTGGTGTGATTTAACTTACAGAGAAACACTAGGTGCACCAAGGAGTCGATACCCTCACTCTGCCTTATGCATATGCCCTAGATGGGCAAATTATACTCCCAGAGTCTTTAAGTGTTCTTGCCAAGGTCAGATTTGGAAACCCAGAAGGGCTGCCCATCTTGGGTTTCCCTGTATTTCAGCAACACTTCTATCCAGGTGGGAGCCATGCCTTCAAAGACAGTACACTGGGATTCTTTACTCTCCCCACTGTTCAGTGCATGCTTGATTTCAGCTCATCTGATAGCAGGTTCTGTTTTACATGTGCTTGCAGTTAATCTACCCATGACAGATGAGCAGAGTTTAAACATACAAGGAGAAACATCACATTTTATCCTGTGCCTGTCAGACCTCTTCCCATGTAGATTGTGTGTTTATAATTCGTCAGTAGTTAGGAAAAATACAAAGGAGCTAACTTCCAGTATGCAAAGAGAATCCAAGCATGATGGCACAGGTCTATAATTCCAGCACTCAGGAAGCAGAAGCATTGCTTTGAGCTTAACTACATGATGAATGCCAGGACAGCCAGGTGTTCCTTAAAAAAAATAGAGAGGGCAGAATCTCAGGTGAGCCTAACAAGCAGTCCATGAAAGTCATTCGCTAAGACATGACAATGGTCTTCTTAACACTGGGGCTGGTCAGCTGTTTTCAAAAGAACCTGTTACAAACTCTTAATCCTTTGAGAACAGAAATCAGTCACACAGTGGGAACCTCTATAATCCACACAGATAAAATGAAGTAGTGTACTGTACTGACCCGCAATTCTTCTAAACTGCCCAGTTTTGTGGTACAGTAACTGTCATTGCGTCAGCAGCCTGTCTGGAATTGCCTTCGCTGCTGTTTTCCATCTGTGCCCTCCATCCCAAATTCTCCATTCTTTTGCTTTCTTTAAAAAAAAAAAAAAAAAAAATTTAAGCCTGGCAGTATATCCCAGCATTTGAGAGGCAGAGGCAGGTGGATCTCTGAGTTCAAGGCCAGTCTGACCCACACAGCAAGTTTCAGGACAGCCAGGACTACACAGGAAAACCCTGTCTTGAAAAATAAAATTAGTGGCGGGGGAGAGGCATCCAAGAGCTGTAGCATAGGTGTAGGGGCCAGAACAGCTTCCACCATGCTGAAGCTGTTCCCCACGGGCTAGCTAACCTGAGAGTTTCTAGCCAAGTCTCCTGTCTAGGCCTCCCATCTGGACATAGGCACACTGGGATTGCAGGCACCTGACACTGCTTCAGGCTTTTTACATGGGTTCTGGGGGTTGGACTCAGGTTGAAGCAAACATTTTTGCCAGCTGAGCCAGCTCTCCAGTCCTCAGGTTCTTTTTCAGTGTCATTGTGTGCTGGGTGTCTGCTGAGAACAGTCAGGTCCAGCACTCATGAAGTCTGCAGTCTCAGGAGACACAAACTTTAAGCAGATTCCTGCCTGTCAAGTTACCACACCATGATCACTGAAGTAGAAGGGAAAAGTATAGAGTGCTGGCAGACACATGAGTTCACCTCTCAAGAACAAAACCCAGAGAGGACAGTGATGAACACGGGAACACAAATGAGGACCATTCTTCCATTTCTGCTGACAGTCACATACTCAGAAAACTTGTCCAATGAAAATTAATCCTAAAAGCAAATTTCATCGATGTACAAGCAACAAAATGGCCCAGCTAACAGATAGTGCTCTGGAAAAAGGTTCAGCCATCATCATCCAGATGGATTAACATCAATCTCCAAAGTCTTTTCCTAAAGACTCTAGAGCAGTGGTTCTTAATGTTGCTGATGCTGTGACCCTTTAATACAGTTCCTGATGTTGTGGTGACTCCCAACAACAAAATTATTTACATTGCTACTTCATTACTGTAATCTTGCTCTTTTTGTGAAACGTAATGTAAATATCTGACATTCAGAGTATCTGACATGCGTTCCCCCAAGGAGTCAAGATCCACAAACTGAGAACTGCTGCCCTACAGACATGAGAACTGCATTTTCTGTCAACTTGTGTTGTTTCCCTGCCTCTTCCAAATGAGTAGAGTCCAGCCACCTCTGCTTCCTACAGCTTGCTACAACCATTTGCAATAAAAACAAAAGGACAAACAGCAGGGTTGGATGGCGTTACTACATAAGACCAAATTCTACACCTATATGATGATCTCTCCCAAGCACACTCATTCTAAGCAGGCTACAAAGTATATGCAGAAAAATAAACAACCTTTCACAGCAGTATAGAAAGAACCAAGATCATAAATTAAGGCATTAATTATCAACAGTGGACATTGTTCTTCGCATCTATCAGAACAGCATTCTGTATAAGAACTCTCCTGCTCCTGCTGGGCCATGTTGTTATATTTATCTGCTGCTTGGCCCCAGACATGGCTCCCACAGCCAAGATTCATGTCCACACCCTTTGTGGCAAGCAGTAACTAAACCTGCTCTGCAAACAGAACTCAAAGGCAGCCACTAGATCATTCCAGAAAGCCTCCCCACCTATGTATAAAGCTGTTGGAGAACAGATTTACTTCCCTTCTCTGCACGGGTTACAAGTGGACAGCTTTAATCTCAGCATGGGCATGAATAAATCTTTTTAAATCTTCTCACCATGCACGGCTTCCATTTCCCACCTATTCCAACCTCCATCCTCAAACCCTTCTCCTGACTCTCCCGTAGCATCCTCTTCTCTCCATCTCAATGCTCTTAAGACGTGCAGGACACTTCTACTCGAAATGATCTTGGAATCGGTAATTTTGTTTGTCCTGCATTCTCCCTGCAATATGTAATCGCACGTCTCTTTCAAAGCCCAAATGGCAGAGGAATCTTACAAATGTAAGCTGGCATGTGTGGCAGTGAGGTACAGCCTTGCTCAAGCAGGATTCTCGCAGCTGCCAGGCGGTGGGTAGAGTTCTAGAAAGCATGCTTTGTTGTCTTTTTAAAAACAAAAACAGATATTCAGGACTAGAAACTTTAAAGAAATAGTTCCTTCTATTTATCACTTTTCCCCCTAAAAGATGGTAATACTTTTATCTTCTGATATAAAAACAATCCTTGCTTATTGTTTAAAAAAAAAAAAAAGCAATTCAGTCTGTTTCATCTTGGTTTTTGAGACAGGGTCATGCTAGGTAGCACAGGTTGGTCTTGAACTTGTAATCCTCCTGCCTCTGCCTCCTGAGTGTTAGGATTACAGGCACAAAATTATGATGAGAAATAAGAATTTGAGGCCCACCCACGGATGACCACCACCATCGGGGAAAATCTATTCAAAGAGTTTTTAATATGGTCAACATTTCACAATGAGGTACTACTTTGCAACTTGTCTTTTTAATTTAATGGGCCATAAAGGTATACTTTATATAAGGGGCTATGTGTCTTCAGCTCAATCTTTAAAAATAAACTCTCCACACAGTGATTTATTATAGACAAAACTTCAGCCAAAGTTGTGCATTTCACTTTGCATAGTCATATAACTTTGGTTTTTATAGCAAATATCTGGAAACACAGCTAAGCTTTGGTGTAGGTTTTTTATTTGGGTACATACTGTCACATGTATCAACAGATTTCTATGTATGTAAACAAATAGGAACAGTACTGGTCTTCTGCTACCAGATACAAGAGCTACCAATGTATCCACATAAGAGCATAAGAATAGGTAGCCAAGAAGACCAGTGTGTTCTCAGCGGCATAAACTGAGAACACACTAGGAAGGTGTTTATCCTTGTGTAAATAACCACTTATCCATGCTCCTGTAAGCAACCCTGATGAACCTCACCAGGTATTGCATGCAAGTGACTGTCCTCTGAGCCAAGCAACTATCTCCGGGCATTTGGCTATGCCCCTTGCAAAAGGATCATCAGATCATGGTAGCTGGGCTTGTTGACTGCTTACACGCCATATTGGAGGGGCAGAAAAAGTCACGAGACACTCACCTGAATATGCAGCTGCCCCCTATCTCCTCCTGTATTCAAGTCTGCCTTAATTGCATATGGCCTCGAGGATCGGCTAGAAGAAATAGATGGAGGGAAGAGAATCTGAAAGGGAGGCAGCTGCAGGAGAGACCTCAGCCCTACAGGCTGAAGGCTTTCCAGGTTTGGCCTTTTGGGGTGAGGAACAGTATACTGCTCGAAGTAGCCCTTCACCTATCTTCTTTAAAGATGCTGAATAAACTTTTGTTTATTGATTAGTTTAATTAGTTATTTTTAATCAAATTAGTTTAATTAAGTTTATCATTTCTCCCGAGTGACCTTTGGAGAAAATGTACCTCTGTTGGTTGTTGGGACCTTAGAAGAAAAGGTAGAAGTCTCTTACTTCTTTCCCTGGAAGAAATTTCAACAACACTGGGTCACAAAAAAATAATAATAATAAAAATAAAGACATGGAAGGAGAATGGAGGCAGGTTTAGATGAGAATCAGTAAATGTAAGAGAGGAACAAGAGAGGTTAATGAAAGGTAAGATCAAAATATATCATCCACCACATGTATGTACTGTCACACTGAAGCCCATTATTATGTATAATTAATACACACTAATAAAAACAAGAACTGACTGATCAGTGCAGTATTGTTAGTAATATAAGAGTAGAGTAGAAATCCCTTCAAGAAAAGAACAATGAAGTCATGTGCTTTCATGTCATAGCATAGTGCACGGTCTGGCCACAGCATCATCCTTTGAGGCATTGCTGATCTCACTAAATGTAGGCCCACCAACCAGGAACAGCCCATCCTTTCTCCTTACATCCTCTTCTGCCAAATATAAATAAATAACTTGAGCAGAGCTCAGATCTAGGACTGGAAAGCATAGGAACTGATGTTTCCACATAAAGAGCCCAAGGCAGGAACACTGACAAGATGGGAATTGTAGAATATGTAGAACCAGAGATGACCCTGTGAGAGAGAGGAAGGGAAGGTACAATTTCCATGGGGCCAGACTAAGATGGTAGCCATGCTGTAAGGTTGCCAGGCCTGGCAAGCAGCAAGAATTAGCTTGTCTTCAATAAAAGTGTCTGGGAGATGTAAAGTGGCCCTGGCTCATGGATCCTCCCTCCTATCTGTAGAGGAAGCACATGCTGCCTGAAGGAGACACAGTAGCAGCTACATAGATTGTGAACAAAGATTAATACAGCAAATAAGGTGACTGGTGACCATGCAGCCAGAATACAGGCCAAAAAAAGGGGGAAATTAAGACAGTCAGACTCAAGAGATGCATGAACTATGTAAAAGAGCCTAAAGAAATAGGAATTCCAAGTACAAGTTGAATATTCAATGAAAAAGGTAAGAATTGCCAGAAATAATTGAGAGAAAATGCAAATGAAAGTTATATATAATAATAATAATCATTGGGACAAGAAACTATGTTAGGTTAAATAGAAAATTGGCACAGGTGAAAAGATAATCATGGGGCTGCAGCTCAGTCGATGACGGGCTTGCCAGCATGTGCAAAGCCCTGGCACCACATAAAACAGAGTAGTGACACACACTTGTGATCCCAGCACTTGGGAAGTGGAGACAGGAGGAACAGAGTTCAAGGTCATCTATTGCTATACTAGACACCAGCCTAGGCTAGATATGAGGGTGGAGTGGGGGGGGACAATGAGAAGGGAGAGGAAGAGGGGGGGAGGGAAAGGGAGAGCGAACAGATGGGGGAGGGAGGGATAATTACATATCTGAAGAATTTACTCAGGGTACAAAATAACACCTAAAAATATAAAACACTGACTACAAAAATAGCATGAGAAGAGTGAGCTAGACACTGGAATAGACAGGAAAAGATGATAAAGAGAACAGAAGACATAAGATTTTAAAGCAAAGTACATAATATCTAATTAAAATACAAATGTTGTCTTGTTCTTGCACACTTCTAGGGATGAACTTAACTGGGGTATCAAGAGAAAGAAGAAAGGACACACACAGCAGGAAAATAAAAAACAAAACCACCCAGACTGGGTTCTCTGATAGAGAAGTCTCAACATCCCAGAAGTCTGCATGTTTATTATATAGGGTTGAACATAGAGGCAGGGTTATTGCATACAGCTGGACAAGAAGATGGGACTATGGTACACAGCTGGATGAAGGAGACAGGGTTGCCTAACTCAGTAGGAGTAGTCTCTCCAGGAGCTGTGGATTCTGGTCACAAATATCTGAGGAAAGAAAGCTATGGTGGACATGCTCTACACACACCAACATCTACCAGACAGGAAGGTTCTGCTATGCCTCTGAGATTTGGGGTGGGAGTGAGTTTGACATTTTCTTTTGGTTTTAGACTATGAGGACCTTGACATGGCCATACCCACACACAATTAATTCATAACCCTAAGAGGTAAAACATGTCCAGTCATGTCAAAATGAGCCAGAAGGGCATCAGAGACAATGCTGTGATCCCCGAGCAACCAGAGTGGAAACTGGTATCACTGACAGAAGAATGTGGGGTGACACCAAGATCTCCAATGATACCAATGGAAATCTAAGCACAGTGTAATAATACCTTCAGAGAAAAGGAAAATATCGGTCAGCCTATAAGTGTACACTCTGCAAAAATTCCCTTCAGAAACAAGAATGAAATGAGCACACCACCAATTAAAAAGTGCAAAATATATTTGCTAGCAAACAAACCCCAAATCTACAAGGAGTTCATTAAAATTCAACAATAATACAATAGCCTAACTAAGAAGTTAAGAACCAAATAGACACCTCAGCAAAGAGACAGGGATGGCAAATTCATATACACCAAGGATACCATATCACATCATAAGACTGCAAACGACGTGACTGTGATACCATAATGCATTTTCAATGGCTAAAAGGAATAAAATTCAAAGGCCTGACCACCAAATGCCAAGAAATACACTCAACAGTGATGATGTCCAGCCACTGCTGGAGGCAATGTAAAGGTCGTTAGAGGACAGCCTGATGATTCTCACAGAATTAAACACTGTCTCACCACAGGATCCAGCAACCATGACTACAGAACTGGCTGGTTGGTTTAAGAATTCATATCCTTACCAGTCATGGGTAGTCAGAGAGGTTTATAGTACCAGGTATAAAGTCCCTCCAATTATAAAAAGGCTTCTTTACTGAATTCAGTTTTCAATTCCTGAATTTGTGAGACATGACAGGTAAAATACACCCATGAACAAGACCTACCATCTGGCATGTCAGTAAGGACAAAGGACTACATGGTCCCACCTCTAAAGGGAGAAGAAGTTTCCACCAGGGAAGAATTCCCACATAGGTTTGTTCAATCCCAGGTGGTCAGCCCAGGAGACATGTACATCCAAGCAATGCCAAACAGATTTAATAGGTTATATAAACATGTGGGGGGTGTACCAATAATAAAGAGAGCATGAATTTGGGATGGGAAAGGGACCTGGGAGGAGCTGGAAAGAAGGGGTGACAGTGATGAAGATGGGGATCTCCTGTATGAAATCCAAAGAAATAAAATAATTTTTAAACATAAAGGCCTTCTTAAGTAAAAGAATGCTGAAGGACTCACGACCAGGACTCAGGTACAACCATCCCAGGAAGTGTCCAACAGAAAAGAAGCAACATTGCCCTTAGGAAACAAAGAATGAATAGGAAGGCTGCACCTCTGAAAGGTCCACAAGCCGAGAACCAAATGTCCAAACATGTAAGCCTATGAGAAAGTTTCACATTCAAACTGCAACACTCCCCAGGCAAAAATAATAGCAACGCATTGTGAGGCCAGTAGGATAAGAAGAGACAAGATGTAAGACAGAGGACCGAGCAGAGGGGTCTAACAGGTGTGACGTCCTTCTGCACAGTCCTGAGATGGTAAGTGAACGCATATGCCTGAGATCCTGGAGCATCACTCGGTAGTGGTGAGCCACTGCAGACATCAAGTGTGTCTCCTCAGGACCCACGCCTCAGCCAGGCCACATGTCCCATTAATTAAAGCCATCTTCCATCCACTTCCTCAGGCAATTTCCTGAAGAGCCTCGGCAAGTTCACTGGCAAATAAACACACTGAGGTCACCAGTGATTTCAGTCTTATCATTATGAGGCCTCAACTTTAAATCTGTGTAAAGTTGCCTGGATGTAACTTTATGATTAATTCCTTTATACCATTGTAAACACACATAGATATGTTGCCCTCCATGCATCTGTGCCGTATTTTCTGCAAACCCAACTAAACCTTTGGTCCAAAGTTAAAAAAAAAAAAAAAAAATCCAACTTGATCTGAGTAGGGAAGTGCTAAAAGTCAGAATTATTCATGCTCACAGAGGACAGTAAATCTGCCTCCCGGGCCCACCTTCTGGAACTGTGAAACCTGCATTATATATGGACCCTGGCAGGCAAGGGATAGCACCAATAAATCATATTTTCTGTACAATCTTTAGGAAAATCTCCGATTTTTAGCTTTTCTAAAGTGAAATGCTCAATAAACCTCACTTTGAATCCACTTTCAAATACATTCAGGCCTCATCTTGGCGGTTCCCTGCTTTGCTCTCAAAAAAAAGCAGCATAAAGCTGCTTGGTTGAGCTTGGAAAGCTGATAGTCTGTGTGAAATGTTTGTCCTTACTCCATAAACCAGGCCTTCACCAGGGCCAGAACGGTAAGCCCCTCCCAGAGCAAGTGCTAAAGACGCTGTGTCTGTCTGTCTGTGTCTGTCTCTTTCTCTGCCTGTGTCTCTGTGTCTGTGTCTCTCTTTGCATGTGTGTGTGTGTCTCTCTCTCTGTCTGTCTGTGTCTCTGTCTCGTGTGTGTGTGTGTGTGTGTGTGTGTGTGTGTGTGTGTGTGTGTGTGTGTGTGGCCTGGAGCAGGGTCAGACAGACAGTCTATAGGTCCTCAATCCAGCCCCTCTGTTGCTGAAGGAAAACTGGGCCAGGAAGTCATTGAATAAAGAACCTTTTGGGTGATTCTGATGCATATTCCATTCCATTGAGGGAAACACATGCCTCATGCTTAGTGCTTCATAGAAACCTGCTCAGCCTCCTATAGCTGGGAAATCACCCCCTCCTAAACACACAACACTCCAGGGTCTCTTACAAGCTTCTTGACTTTTACAGGTACTACAATCTCAACACATTTCAAATGTAGCATCCACATATGAGAGAGAAAATACAACAGTTGTCTTTCTAGGTTTGGGTTACCTCACTCAAAATGATTATTTCTAGCCCATCCATTTGCCTGAGAATTTTATTATTTTGTTTTTTCTTTACAGCTGAATTGCATATGTGTATCATGCTTTCATTATCCATTCATTGTCTGATGGACATCTAAACTCTCCATTTTCTGGCTATTGTGAATGGAGAGAGCAGCAATGAACAGGGATGAGCAGGTATCTTTGCAGTAGAATAAATTGGGAATATGGCCAGGAGTTGTCCAGCTGGGTCACAGGGTAGGTCTGTTGCCACAAAGGGGATAGAACACAGGTGATATGAAGCGGGAGGGGCTGGTGACGCAGGAAGGGTTACATGGGTAGAGGCGGAAAGGCAGGGTAGAGCAGAGAATATCAAGAGGGCAAACTAATACAAAAGACCTTTTTAAATGTCATATAAAAAAACCCTACTGTAGAAACAAGATACATATGTATATACATATGAAAGATCAAATGTAGTTAACATATAATGGGAAAGGGAAATGCATAAAACAGCCCAGGTACCATAGGCTATCAATTACAAAGCCTAGTGACAGTATGGGTTACCTCTTTTCAAGTTATTGATTTCTAGGGTCCCATATCCTCCTCCATAACATTAAAAGCTTTTGCCATTGTTCTATGTTACTCTCCAAAACTTGATATTAAGACCCAGTTGCTGAAGATACCCAAATAAAACAATAGCTTTCACCAAGAAGCTTTCTCCCTGCCAGCTAGCTTTCATAGTGCTAGGAGGTATTATGCATGCTTCTAGAGGAGAAAATTAATCAAACATCTTATTCAGCTGTGAGCCTTGTGAGCTACAATAACAACTGGCCTGGCAAGATATATACACTGGCAGAGTAGTGGCACAGATATCATAAGCATAACCAACTATTTTCTTACTGGACTTAAAGGAACCCATGCCTCACTAGGTCATAGGCCCTAGGAGAGAAGCTAACACTGCTATTCTGTTAAAAGGGCAAAGTAATAAAGTGACTCTTAGATTCTGATCTTTATACTCATATATCAGTGCCTCTTTCAACCCTCACCAGAGAAGCTTTTTTCAGTAGATGATGATTAGTACTGGTCAGTATGCAGCGAATAAAAGGCTGTGGGGTACTCATCCCTAAATGGGACATCTACATTATTCACACGCTCTCCCTCCAAGGTTCAGGGATCATAGAGGAAGAAGCAGCAGAAAAATCGTAATAGCCAGAAGCAGTGAGTGTCTGCCCAGAAACAGTATCTTCTGGACGTGATAGGGGCACTGCAAACCTGAACTGACATACCTACACAAGGTCAAAGCCACCAACACCCCCACAGCTGAGAAGTCCCACCCCCTAGCTGTCGGCAGCTGCTGTCCACTGGGGAAGGAGAATCCATTTTCTTCAGGGATGTGAGCCCTGAAAGGCTCGCTGTGCACATACAGGCAACACGAAGTGCACTCAGAGGATTTTAAAGTGAGCAAAAGAGCACATCAAGTTGGGAGAGAAAGTAGAGGAAGAAATTTGGAAGAAGTTGGGGGAAGAATAGTGATAGGTTTGATTAAAATATATTACTTGCATGTGTGAAGTTTTCAATTAAACAAAAGGCTATGGTTGGGGAGGGCACAGGCCTTAGGGAATTTGTACTGCTGATGCTTTGCTAAATGGACATGTCAAAATACCATTTCAACATTTACATCTATATGCTAGTGCTGTTCTCAGCCTGGGTCAGATAAGCTTCCCTTTACAAGGGATGACAGTAAAGGCAGAGACTAATAAAGTGCTGAGAATAAGTTACTGTTTAGTGCCCAGCCCTAAATGAGGCATTGGTATCACCTCTCTAAGACCCAGAAAACATCACAGGAGAAAGAACAAAAAGACTGTAAGAGCCAGAAGGTGGAGATGCAACACACACAGAGAGGAAGGGGGGATGTCTGCACAGAGCTATATAAAAACAAACAAACCATCCTGAGGATAGTAAGGGGACTAGCTTACAGGGAAGAAGGGAGCCACAAAGTAGGTGACGGACAGGGAGGGTAATGAAATGCAGATGATAAGCTATTCTACATGTATAAAACTATAACACTCACTTTTTAAAGAAAAATACCTAGAACCGTTAGCTATTGTTGTGAAGAGATAACATGACTGAGACAGCTTATAAAAGAGTTTACAGTTTCAGAGGATGAGTCCATGACCATCACAGTAGGGAACATGGCGGCAGGCAGGCAGGCAGGCAGGCATGGTCAATAAGGCAGCACCTGAGAGCTCACATGCTGATCCACAGGAGCAAGGCACAGAGAACTAACTGGGACAAGCATGGACCTTAGAAACCTTAAATTCTGTGCCAGGTAACATGCCTCCTCCAACAAGGCCACACCTCCTCATCCTTTCCAAACAGCTCCACCAACTGGGAACCAAGCATCCAGATATATGACACTATATGGGTTATTCTCATTCAAGTCACCACAAAACACTACCAAAAAAAAAACACAAAAACAAAAAACCAGGATACATAAAGCCTGAAATCAGCTGCTTCAGTGAGGGTCACCCATCTTCTCTTGGAGAGAGACTACAACTGTGTTCTTTAAAGAATCTACCAGAGCTGGTACTTCCTCAAGAAGAGTCACTTTTTGCCACCTGTGAGACCCACACAGCATAGGCTATTGAGGGAGGGAGATAGCAACAATTGCCGTTTGCAAATGAGGAGCTGACAAAGCCCCCCCCCCCCCCCCCCCGCTTCCCACCAGGTAGCATGCTCAGCTTCTCCTCAGATTCTGAGGGCTCTCAACCAGGATGGGAAGAACTCTATAGTACAAAGGGAATTCCATGATGCTGAAACATCTATCCAAGAGCCTAGTGCAAACATGGATTATACTGATTTGTGTCAGAGCTCAAAGAACTTCTCTGAGCTTTTCAAAAACATGTGAGAAATATCACCTGCACACTGTAAACTAGCACATTGAGAGCACATTATGATGGTAGCTAACTCTTCACAGTAACTAAGCAACCACTTCAAAACTCCTGATGACTGGAGATGTGGCTCAGCAGTTAAGAGCACTGGTTGCTTTTCTAAAGGACTGAGGATTGATTCCCAGTACCCACATGAGAGCTAACAACTATTTAATCCCAGGAAATCTGACACTCTCTTCTGGCCTCCGTGTGTCTATGCAGACATGAATGCATGCATGCAAACAAAACACCCATAAACAAAAAATAAAAAATAAAATCTAAAAAAAATGTAAAAATATTCTTGCAGGCATGATGGGAATTGTCACTGGGCCTTTGAGCAATCCAGTATACCTCCCTAACAGTTACTGGCCAAGAGAGATCATTTACCTAGATAGATAAACAAGAAGTTTTTAAAAAAAAAATGTTTCCAGCTATGAAAGACCCTATAAATGCATAATTATCATCCTTTTAGAGCCAAGGACAAAAGTATGTCTAGTCTGAATGTCTGATACTCCTGCTGTGGGCCTTTGTCCTCATTTTTGACCAGGCTGGGGGTGGGGCACAGCTACACCAGGTATAAGAATCTCATCTGGCTCCCAAAGGAAAAGCACAGATCAGAGGTACTGTGTCCTTCCATCTACAATGAGTTCTCAGAGCTGAGCAGAGTCCTGCCCTTAGGTGGGGTGATGGCTGCTCTTGGTTGTCAACTTGACTACATCTAGAACTAAGTAAAACTCAAAAATGGAGGTCAGAGCAGTGAGGAATTTTTTTAGATTATATTGACTAAGGAAGATTCACTTCTAATTCAGATCTAGAGTCGAGAAAAAAAAAATGTCTTTAATCCAGATCTTTAGATGGAAAGACTTGCACCTCCTCTACTTTAGCTGGGGCCACGCCTTCTGCTGGAAGCCTGTAAGAACCTGGAAGAAGGAAATTATGCTCTTTGCTTGTTCTGGCCTTGCTGGCAAGTCCATTCCTTCATTGGCAATGGAGCCTACTTCTTCAGGATTTCAGTGTATACTGAAGACCAGCTGAGCCATCTAACCTCAAGAACTGAGCAACTTCTGGATTCCTGAATTTTCCATTAGCCCTTAGCATAGCCAGTGTTGGATTAGTTGTAACATTGCCTGTAAGTCATTCTAATAAATCACACACACACACACACACACACACACACACACACAGAGAGAGAGAGAGAGAGAGAGAGAGAGAGAGAGAGAGATGTCACAGAGAAGGAGCACACAGGATGCCCACATTTTACAAACAGCATAGATCAGGTAAACAAATACTGTTGCTCCAAACTTGTATTTATTAACCAGACCTATATTTATTAACACATAGGTAAAAGAGCCCTACAGAGACATTTGTCATCATGCTAATGAGTTCTCTCTCTCAGTCTCTCTGGTCTCTCATCAGCCTGGACACTTTCTCCAAGGCTACAAGGGGTTCCAACAATGTATTCACATGGTCAAATATCTTTGCAAAATTTCTAAACAGTATTCAAGCTCTTAGGAAAGTGTTCTGCTCTCATTCAAGGTTTCTGTCCACTCTGTATTAGCAAAGGAATGGGATTCCTGGGAACTAACTAAAGGGAAGTATAGCGGGATTATGCTGGTAATGTAAATATTTGTCCCGCCTATGGGTTTAATAAAAGCTGATTGCCTAAAGGCAGACAGGAAGTGTGGGCGGGGCTACTCAGAAAACTCTGAGTACAGGAATAACAGAAACAGATGCCAGGCAGAGCTGCCAGAGAGAGCGCCACAGACAGACAAGGAGACGGAGCTGCACAACTGAACAAGATGGGTTAGATTGAGAGCAAGTGCTAGCAAATTATATGCCTGGGCCCTAGGTCAATCAGAGTAAAAATAATATAAGCCTGTGTATGATTATTTGAGACAAAGCAGGGCTGAGAGTGAGACTAAACCTTTGGTTCAGGCCAGAACCATTAACAACAGGGAAATGTCGAAGATCTGTGGTTTCTATGCATCTTGCAGTTACTTCCCTATGTGGACGAGAGCTGGGACTCCCTCTGGAAATGTTATTTCTGGAGACACTTCTTCACCAATGGCACTACTCCCCACCATGGGTGACAAACAGGCCACACTGCCTGGTGGGTCCTTCAGTGGAGAAGAGGGGAAGTTTTCAAAGCATGTTGAAAGCTTGTCTGGGATATCTTCTTAATTGCTGGAAGTTTTCAATTATAAGCAGTAGATTTTGACATCCACAGATGCCCATTAAACATACTTTCATGTGTCAGAAAAACACTCAAACAGTATTGCAGTGCTGAAAACATCACTTTTTTTTTTTTTTTTTTTTTTTTTTTTTTTGCAGAAAATCGCACATGATAAAATTTGTCAGAATCCCTGGGTTTGTAGAACACAGGTAGAGGAACAAAAATACAAACAGATCCATCTGAGATGCTGCTTTGATGGTTTGTGCACCCCATATCTGAGGCATCTTGTCTTCACAAAGGCCGACAGTTCCAGATAAAAGAGCATGCAAAATTGCCACTAGCACAGCAGAGCAGCCTGGCAGAAGGACTGCTGTGAGAAGACTCCTACACAGACCCCACTGGTGATGCAGCCCTGGAGCTCAAAGAATGCTTGAACTGCAGAATTGCAGGGCTCTGCAGAAACAGTGCACTTTTACAAGCATCAGCATCACTCTTAAGTAGGCCTTCATTGCATATAAATATTCTATGTTTTCTACAGCTACTGATCACCACAAAATTCAAGCTCAATAGAAAATAATTATCATTGAAATTAAGAAAGGCAATCGAAGGAATAAAGATAGCCAGGCACTTTAAGATATCAGAAGTTTTGTGAAATGATGAAACCCAAAAGCTGGTGGTTGAATGGCAAGCAGGACTGTTTTAGGAAAACTAGGGACAGCCAGGGAGACAACAGAGGAGGTGTACAAGAAAATTCTGAATATTCTCCCAACAGGAAACAAAACCGTCCAAAGGAAAAATGCAATTATTATGTGAATGACCTTATTTTAATGACTGTGTTGACTCAGTATCCCCCTGGCTGGTCACCAGGAGGAACTCACATACACACCATGAATACAGATATTTTACACCCAAACCAGCATCCAAGTTTATAAATACTTCAAGCAGAATACACAAAAAGGTTTGTTTAAATTCTTCAAAAACAAATATAAGACAAACTTAAATATGAATAAATTATGAAGCGATCTTGGCCTGTCTGTAAAAAAGTGAACACAATAGTCTTTGTTTTTATAACAAGATATACATAGCTTATCATACTAGATCATATGTCTAGAGAGCAGGAACATGAATCAGCAGTTAAGAAGCAGGCTTTCTTATATATAAGGACTGTGGACACCAGAAGAGGGCATCAAATCTGTGGATCTGGAATCACAGGGCGTTGTGAGGTCTCTGATGTGGGTGCAGGGAACCTAACCTGAGTCTTCCACAAAAACAGTGTGTGGTCATAACTGAGGGCCTATATATATAAGGACTGAAGTTCAGACCCTAGCACCCACACAAGTTGAGTGTGATTCCACACATACCTCTAATCCTAGCATTGAGGAGGTGAGGACAACAGGATTTCTGAGGTTTGCTTGCTGCCAGGATAGTAGAAAAAAATGTCAGCTCCAGGTTCAGCAAGGGACCCTACCTCAGAGGAGTAAGGTAGAGCCTGTGGGCAGGTGCCCATGCATGAACTTACTAAGAGCTCTCAAAAGCCAAAGGACAGGGCTGGAGTGAATGGACTGGAGTTCATTTCCTAGCCCCCACATGGCATCTCACAACCATTTGTAACCCTAGTTCTAGGAGATCTGATGCTCTCTTTGGCTTCTGCAAGCACTAGGCATAAACAGAGATTCATGAAAGCAAAACACCCATGAACATAAATCATAAAATAAGTTTGAAATTTTCCTCCTATATTGTTTATTTCATGTCTGTATACCACATACATGCAGAACCTGCAGGGACCATAAAAGAGCATCAGATCCCCTGAAACTGAAGCTGTAGAGGGTTGTGAGCCACTGTGGGTACTAGGAAGGGAACCCAGGTTCTCTAGAAGAGCATCAAGTCTCTTAACTCCTGAGCCATCTCTCCAGCTCCAAAAGACATTTTTAAAAATCATAGGTCATCACAGAGCATGATGTTATATTCTCTTAGACTGCACATAAGTGAATTAAAATTTACCTTAACATTGGCTTGAGTGACAGACAAGACTGCACAAAGTATCATGCTTTGGGTAGTATGAGGAGAAGCAGGAGGTTTTTAGCTGTGAGATGGAAAGAATTTGCCCCTCAGAGGTCACAATGGGAAATTATTACATCTGGCATATACAAGGCTTGGATTCCATCTCGAGATCACCATCAAAAGGTAAAACAAATAATATGTTGGCGTTTCAGACAACATAAATCTCAGGGATTCAGGCTAATTGCTTGTTGGATCAACTTGTGCATGGTGCCTGGAAGACTATCAAGAGAAAAAAATGTGAGGCCTGGAGAGATGGGCCCTCAGTTATGACCACACACTGTTCTTGTGGAAGACTCAGGTTAGGTTCCCTGCACCCACATCAGAGACCTCACAACGCCCTGTGATTCCAGATCCACAGATTTGATGCCCTCTTCTGGTGTCCACAGGCACTGCACACACTTGTACAAAACCACAAAACAAGCATACTCATATATTTTTAAATATTTTATTCAGACAGATGTGACTTATTAATACAAATCAGCTCATGAAGATTAAGTACAATAAGTAAAAGCTGTACAAAAGTAAGTGAAAAAACAAGTAAGTAAATTAACTAAAAACCAAGTAATCCCATTGCTGCAAATTCTACACTAGCAAACTGCTTCACAGATGTTATCTGCTACCCTAAGGTAGAAAGTCGACTTGGTACACAGAAAACAAAGCTCTAAAGTTCACCTGAAGTTAAAGCACCCAAAACAACAATTCAAATGTGACCTAGTATTGTTCAAAGGAGTAACTTCCAGATAACCATGGCCTGTCTTGCACTTTCTCCATAGCTTATGACACAGCATAAGATAGTAGTAAGTCCTTAACACATGCTGTGATGCAGCTTAGCTAATCATAGGGCTATCTCATGGAAAGCAACATTCCTGTTACTCAACACTGTCAACTATTTCAGGTTCCAGGAGAGTTACATAGTTCTCAGCTCTCTGTTTACATTAGATGTGTAATTAGATTTCTTTTTAAGAGTCTAAGAGAACCAATCCCACTAGAAAGTATCACTGACTCTACAGCTTTCCTCATTTCTTCACCTCTCAACCCCTTGTAAAGTCTATTTTTTGTTTCGTATTAATTTGCCTATTGTAAACAGTATCATTGAGAGAGAGAGAGAGAGAGAGAGAGAGAGAGAGAGAGAGAGAGAGAGAGAGAGAGAGGGAGGAGTGTGTCCAGGTGTGGGTATGTGCATATGAGTTGCCCATAGAGCTCAGAAGAGGGTTCAGATCTCCTGGAGTTGAATTTACAGACATGAGTCATCTACCCTGGATGCTGGAAACTGAATCTGGTCCTCTGGAGGAGTAGTAAACGCTCTGAACTTTGGGGCCATCTCTCCAACCTCACAACATGTGATTTTTAGTACAAGCTTTACCTTCTGGAAAAACTCTGTGAATCTGGTTTCTTCTGCAGTTTCAAGTCATAGAAAGTATGTGTGTGAGGTTTGTGTGCCTGTGCAGTGCCCTCAGAGGCCAGAAGAGGACCCTTGGTCTGCTGAACAGGAGGTAAGATGACTGTAAACTGCCCAATGTGTGTGCTGGGAACTAAGCTTATCTTGTCCAGAGCAGTACATGCTCTTAACTACTGGGCCATCTCTCAAACTCCAATATTAGAAAAAATTTAAAGACAAAAAGTTTAAATATGTCATTTTAATTGCAACTTAATTTCATGCTAATGCATTTTTTAACTTCAGATTCCTGCATTAGATAGACATGAAGGATTTCTATTTACTCATTTAATAAAACATAGAAAGTGGTTGGACTATTAAATGGAGTGACTTAAATGAACAATGAAGCTAACAGAAATTACTTAATACATTTAATACCATAAGGCAAACCATAAGATAATTTCCAGAGCTAAGAACAGTAATTACAGAGACAAATGAACAAGTTCTTAGATTATTTGGTGATTTAATTAATGAAAAATGTGTGTCATATGACCACATGGGGAAGACATTAAATTTGGTTGAATTTCCATAAAACACTTACTTAAAGACAATATAAAGTTCCTAACTGTCCCTGTTAGGCAGCCACTGGTAACTAATCGGGGGAGAAGTGTCCTTGGTGTAGTAAGAACTGTGCCTTGGTGAAGAAGGAAGCAATGGAAATTCTAGCCAATGTGCAAGCATTTTAAAAACATGCACAACATCACCAATAAGAGTTTCAAAGTTGGACATTTTTAAAGCAGGGGCCAGAGAGATGGTCAGTGGATTATGATATCTGCTGTTCAAGTATGAGGACCTGAGTTCAGATTCCAATTCTATGTAAAAAGCCAGGCATGACTACATGTGTGCCTGTACCCAAGCACTGTAGGGGACAGAGTGGAGGCTTGACAGGTACTTGCTGGTGACTAGCCTTGCTCTAGGTTCAATGGGAGACCTTGTCTCAAGAAAAATGACAGAGTGCTAAAAGACCCTGACTCATTCTCTGCCCTTTACTTCATGCACATAGGAGCACACCTGCACACCCCACTTCCAGTCTGTGCTCTGCTTTGTGCTTTATGGTTCAAGATGTCTCTCAACTACCCCCTCTAGCTTCCTGTTGCTATGTCTCTCCTGCTGTTTGGGAATTCACAGCTGGATCCATAAGCCAAAGTATAAGTTAATTTTAGGCATGATGGTTTTGATTTTTATAAATATCATGAAAAGTAACTAATATGGGGAAAGGGAAGGTTTCTACTGTCAAATGGAACCAGATCTGTGAGGTACAATAAAGGCAGGTCTAAGATGAAAGCCTGTGGTTATAAGTGACTGTGCTTAAGAATCAGAAAAGCATCAAAAACAACCTAATAGTGCATACTAGAAGGTCTGGGAAAAATAAAAACAAATTAAACCCCACATTGATAGAATGAAAGAAAAAAGGTCAGAGCTGAAAATAATGAAGTAGAAAACAAAAGAATATATATTAAAAATCCATCATAGGTTCATATGCTATAAGGTTCGTTTCACAATAGGAATGCAAAGGTGGCTTGCACATGCAAATCAATGAATGCTACATAACACACAAACAGAACCAAAGACAAAACTGACATGAGTGTCTCTACATGGTTTATAATGTGTTTGACAAAATTCAGCATCTCTACAGAATAAGAGCATTGGAGAAACTGGGAACAGGAATTCACCTTCAACATAATAAAGAGGATAATTAATGTAGATGAAATTAACATAACACCTATTATAAATATTACTTGTTTGATCATTCTTGTTTTAGCCTTTAAAAAATAATTTTCTATATGAATGCTAAGTTGGCTGATATGAGTATCAAGTTGGCTAATATGAGTGGCAAGATACAAGTATTAGAAAAGCATGTTAACATAGATCACAGGGATAGTCAGACACAGACTGAGGAATTTAAAGAAGAACCAATTTCAACATTGCCTTATAAAGTTATAGGGAAACAGCCTAAGACTTTCAAACAGCGAACCTTAATATGTAACCTTGCAGGAATTGCCAAATGATAGGAAACCATACAGAAGCTGAATGGACTCCAGTACTAATATTAGATTTTAAAAGATTCAAGGAAGCAATAGTCACTTATGGTATACACACACCATTTGTGAAACAAATGTTAAATTCTTTGTCAACTTATAATGTAACTATCCCTAAATACTGGTCAGATGTAGTTACAGCTGTCTTGGAGGCTAAGCCTCAGTTACAGTGGAGAACTTGGTTTAAAAAAAAAGTGAGGCTAAGACCATTGAACAACAAAGTAGAGCTAGAGGTACTGAAATCTACTAAGAACAACTTCTTGGGGAGAGGAATTATGCTAATGTAGAAAGGCAGTCGTTATATGATAATAACACCCTGAATTTATGCCAAATGGCAGTCTTGATTGCTTAGAACAGTATTGCAGAAATAGGGGAGAAAATCAAATCCTTTACAGAAGTGATTCAAAGGCCAAAACAAACCAAAAAACCTTTACAGATTTTTTTTTTAAACAAAGATTGAGTGCAGTGGTAAATAGAATGGTACCAGAGTACCATTACATCTGCTAGGCAAATAATAATTGGATTTCTGGCTTTTGAAAATTCAAACCCACAATGCAAAAGGATAATTGGGCCACTAAAGGCAAGGTCAGTATCCTTGGAAGATTAGATTCATGACATAATTATTATGGAATCTTATAGCTATGATGATAATTGGGTAGGAGAGGATCCTCCTGAGCGAGGTATCACAAACCCAGAAAGATAAAGCAGTGGACTTTAAATAAAAAGCAAAGCACATCCAAGCTGCAAACCACAACCACTGAACAGCTTGGGATCCGAAGCACCTTGGACTGGCATCTTAGAGCCCATTCCCTCCAGAGGAACACTTGACCCAGTCTTGATATTAGGATGAGAAAATCAGACTTGCAAGGAGTGGATGCTAAACTAAGCTACCTTGGGACCTTGGAATCTCCTGCTCTTGCTGGGGAGGAGATAAGGAGATGGGGAGAAGAGAGAGTAACTGGGAGAGGCAGGAGGGGGGAGGGAGTTTGAACAGGGGGATAAATGGATAAAAAAAATGAGACTTTATTCAAAAATAAATAAAAAATCAAAAACAAAAGACAAAAAGTTTAAAAAAATAAAAATATCAAATGTTATAACTGCAGAAGGCAAGGTCACCCAGAAAGAGACTATAAGCAAGGCATTCTGATAAACAATACCTTTGCTAAGAATAACCCCAATAGAATGTCACACCCTTCTAAAGTATCCAGAAGGTGTGGCAAAGGCAGGCATTGGACCAATGAGTGCAAGTCAACAAAGGACAGGCAAGGTAACGATTTACTTTTGGGAAATGCTCTTAGGGGACTTTTGCAGGCTCCTGTATCAAATCCAGTCCAACTTCCAAGGGCAATTAAGGTAGCTAAAACCTATTCCAAAAATAACATACTACTCTAGACAATAAAACAGCTATAGAAAAGAGAAAAAAATCAGAAAAATAAAGCAAACATTTTGGCAAACTTCTATAAATGAACAAAGGCCAAAATTGAAAATAAAAATAAATGATGTTGTTATTGAAGGTTTGGTAGATACAGGGGTAAATGTAACAATAATTTCACCAGAATTTTGGCATCCAAATTAGCCCCTTTAGAAGATAAATGTTTAATTTTGGGGAATTGGAATGTTATTCTAGGTAAAACAGAGTGCAAGATGGCTTGAATATATAAAATAGAAGAACAGAAAGAAAAATTAAAGCCATATGTGGTCAACATTGCTTTGAATTTATGAAAATGAGACTTATTCCAACAATGGTATATTCAGATTAACATTCCTCCAATCTCAGAAATGAACCATAAACATATGTTTCTGAAAAAAATTAGAATATGAGAAACAGACACCACCATTCAGATTGTACAAAAATAAGATACAACAGCTGCTAATCTTTCAAAGGCATCCACAGTGCTATCTTTAAAATGGTTAACAGATAACCTATATGGGTTCAGCAATGACCTTTAACAATAGAGAAATTGCAGTCCATAGAACAGCTGGTACAGGAGCAGTTAAATGTTCAGCATATTGAAGAATCAATCAGGCCTTGGAATTCTGTATTTGTTATCAAAAAAAAGATCTGGAAAATAAAGAATAATAACAGATTTAAGAGCAGTAAACAGGGTTAGGGCTCTCTACAGCCTGAAATTCCTTTGCCTTCTGTAACCTAAAAAATGGCCTATGTTCGACCACTTCCTAAATATAACACCAGTGGCACAGACACTAAGACCAACAATCAATAAGTGGGATCTCCTGAAGCTAGGAAGCTTCTGCAAAGCCAAGGACACTGTCAATAGGGCAAAACGACAGCCTACAGAATGGGAAAAGATTTTCACCAACCCTACAAGTGATAGAGGGCTGATCTCTAAGATATATAAAGAGCTCAAGAATCTAGATCCCAAAACCTTGAATAACCCAATCAAAAAATGGGGTTCAGATCTAAAAAGGGAATTCTCAGCAGAGGAACTACGAATGGCTGAAAGGCACCTAAAAAAGTGCTCATCATCTTTAGCCATCAGAGAAATGCAAATCAAAACAACTTTGAGATACTACCTAACACCTGTTAGATTGGCTAAGATAAAAGCATTATCTAAGCATTATTGGGTCAGTGGGACCATAGGACTGTCTGCTCCCTGCCCAGGGAGGGGATGGGGAGTTGTGGAGAAGAAAAAATGACCTGATGTGGCGTGAGGGGGAAGGGGCCTTGAATAAGGATATACAGAGATGAAAAAGAAAAAATTCAGAGGGAAAACTGAACACAAAGTAAATATATGTGTAGTAATCTTATTTGCATTATCACCCTTGATAAGTCATACTTATGATTTTTATCTTCTTCATAGTTATTATTAACTTATCAGCATTTTAAAATCATTTTACTGTTTTTCTTGATAAATACAAAATAAATAAAGAGGGAAAAAATGTCCTATGTTAGTTATCGACTTAAAAGGCTTTCTTTACTATACCTCTACAAGAACAGTACAAGATAAAATTTGCCTTTACATGGCCCACTTATAATAATTCCCAGCCTGTAAAGAGATATCAAATGAGGGTTCTTCTACAGGGAATGTTAAATAGCCCCACTCTGTGCCAATATTTTGTACAATAGCCATTAGAAGAGATATGTAAGCAATTTCCACAATCTATCATTTACCACTATATGGACAATATCTTGTTAACTGACTCAAATATAATATATTAAAAAAAAATGTTTGAAGAAGTGAAAAAAATTGCCTGTTTCAGGATTACAAATTGTTTCTGAAAAATACATAGGAGAGTATGTTAATTATTTAGAATGCAATATAGGTCAACAAAAAATTAGAATCAAAAAGGTGCAAAGCAAGAGACTTAGATTGTGAACTCTTAATGATTTCCAAAGATTGCTAGGAGACGTTTCCAATATATGCCCCACTACTGGGATGAAAAAAAATATGAATTAGATAATTTGTTCAAAATCTTACATGGTGATAAAAACTTAAATAGTCCAAGAGAATAATACCAGCTGAAACTGAGAGAGAATTGCCTTTGGTGGAAAAGAAATTACAGGATGCACTCATGGATCATGTAGACCCAAACCTTAATTGCATTCTGGTTATTTTACACTCTAACATTCTCCTACAGGAATTTTAATGCAAAGGGAAAATGTTATATTGGAATGAATAGTTCTACCACATAAACCAAGTAAGAAATTAAAACCATATGTTGAAAATATTTCTGATTTGATTTTTAAAGAAAAATTAAGATTTCATCAATTGACAGAAATGGACACAGCAGAAACTGTACCTTTAACTAGTGACGAAATTGGTAAATTATTGGCAAAAACTGAACCTTGGCAAAGAGCTTGCAGTAATTTTTGGGAGAGATTAACAACAGATATCACCAAAGCAAAAAGATCCAATTTATAAAAGGAACTAACTGGATTCTTCCTCATGGTGTACAGGAAACAATTTCTGGAGCTCCAACATTTTATATTGATGCAAATAAATCAGAAAAGGCAGGGTACAAATCAGAAAATGTAAGTAAAATGGCTCAAAGCCCTTATACTTGTGTTCAAAAGTCAGGATTATATGCTATTATGATGGTATTAACAACATAAGAGTTATTTTATACATTGAAACTGATGACTTTATTCCTGATGAGTCAGAATTAACTTCACTATTCTGTTACAAAAAATAATCAGAAATAAGATTCATTCCTTCTACATAACACACAATCAATCCCATATGGGTCTGCCAGGCCCTCTCACACAATGTAGAAATGTGCTAGAATCTTTGGTTTCATTTTAAAAATATGTCAATAGCAAAGGCTTAAAAAAAGATTTCTCTGGGATGGAGAGCTGACTGTTCTTTTGGAGGTCCTGAGTTTAATTCCCAGCAACCACATGGTGGCTCACAACCATCTATGATGACATCTGGTACCTTCTTCTGTATGCTGTATACATAATAATATTTTTTAAAAAAAGGCCCCATCACTTGGCAACAAGTCAAAGAAATTGTAAAAGGATGTGCCACCTGTTCCTTCTATAACCAATACCCATTACTAACATGAAGTAACCCTAAAGGTATACATAGAAATGAAATCTGGCAGATGGATGTGTTTAATTTTACATAATTTGGAAAATTAAGATATGTACATCATACAATAGATACGTTTTCAGAGTTTCAATGGGGCAACTGCTTTGAGTTCAGAAAAGGCTGATTCTGTAATCACATATTTTCTAGAAATTATGGTCATTATGGGAATACCTGTAGAGATTTAAGATCGACCATGCTTCAGCATATGTCTCTAGTAAAATGAAACAGTTTTTTTGCTTGTTATAATATAAAGCATATTACAAGTATACCATATACAGTCATATAAAGATCAAATCAAACTCTAAAGGATATGTTAAATAAACAGAAAGGAGTAATAAGGATCCACAGAAATAGATTACATATGCTTTATTAACTTTGAATTTTATCAATGCTAATAAGAAAGGAATAACAGCTGCAGAAAGGCATTGAACTATAGAAAAAATGACTGAGCTAAATTAGCCTGTCTACTTCAAAGATGTGCTGACCTCAGAATAGAAACCAGGATGTGTGCTATATTGGCAAAAGGGTTTTACTTTCATTTCCATAGGTGAAGAAAAGCTATGGATACCATCAAAATTAATAAAGACTCAATTTGAACCGGTAAAAATTCTTGTTAAGGAGAAATGATGGCTCATCCACCCAGGTGACAATTCTTTAAGTTGTAAGAAAATCTCACCAAACAAGGGTCAGGTCAGAGTTTTGTTTTGGTCTTTCCAGTCAAAGGATCTTGGACATCTAGATATAGGAAGCAGAAGGGAAAGCTATCTAGAAAAAAAATTTACAAGCAAAGGAATATCAGACTTATTGGTACCAATATACTCTACAGGGTAAAATTTTACTGCCTACAACCTATATCTCTTTATTTCTAAGAAAAAAGTTCAAGTCTCAGTTCAATTATAAATTTTGGCTTTGGGGTAGGAGTGTAGCTCTCTCCTTCTCTAAACCCAAGCATGCTTGTTAAAGGAAAATGCAAAATCTCTGTATGTCAGAAGAGCCACCTGATATGACACAGAAGAATAACCAAACTAAGGGACTATTGTATTACTACTAATTTCATGACTTTTTGGTTTTATTCTTACTATTAAATTTTTTTCTTAATGTATAAATTTTATATAAGACTTATATATATTTTAAACATTTTGTTATATTAATAATCATACAGAGTACTAATTAATTATATTTTTAAAAGGCTTTATATAGCTTCCTGTACATTGTTTTGGGTTTTAGTCTTTTATCAGTTTTCTGCAGTGAACCATAACAATTACTGTGACCTTTGAAGTCTCCAAAAGGAAGATGAAACCATGTGATGATTTCACATGGACCTTGACAAAGCCATTAGGCTGACAAACACCAACCAAAGATCAGATTTGGACTACAAACTGCTCAGGATAATTCAAGGTGGCTGGCTGAGATGAACCACCCTTACAGACTAATCAGGACTTGAGAGAAGCCCTACATTTTCCCATTATGCAGAGATTGGACAAAAATGATACCACTACTTTATTTCAGGACTTGACAATTAATAAATTTTTCTCTTCAGGATCCCCTAAGACAGCAAGAAGTAAATTTAAAACACAATGCCCACATTCCCAAGAGGTGGGGTGGGTAGTTTTTGGTCTTTTAATGGATTATGGATGCTTGCCATTGTTTAGGGTAATTAGTTACAAATTGTTAGTGGTTGTGGTTAGAAAAAAAAGCTGAACAAGGCAGATTAGATTCAGGGTTCTTGTTTGAAAAAGAAAGAAAAGAAAAAAGAAGATACAAATATAGGATAAAAGGGTGGGTAATTAAATCTACTCTGAGAAAAGAAGAATATGAATATGATAGGATTTAAGGGTAGATTATTTAATCTACTTTTAGAAATATCTAGTTTTAAATAATTTACATTAGGTTTTTGTATATTATACAAATTGATACAAAGTTGAGATTAATTTTGCTACTGTACATATATTTCTATGCTTGTTCAAGATATTGTACCTATATAGTTCATTTAACATTAACCCAAATTGAGAGTCCTTGAAAGTTACTATTACAAACTAATTAGCAAATGTAGAAATGCAAGTTGGTAGTTAGATATTACAATCAAACTTATAGTTTTACTAGATATGTTTTCAAGGTCAAGTAGAGATATATTTTAGATAGACAGGTCATCTTCAAACACATCAAAGCCCTACAGTATATTGCATTTAAGATATTTTAATAACAAAAGTTCTTATTATTTATTATTTTATGACAATGAGATATGTCTGTTCCTGGAAGCACCAGTATACTTCAGAGAAGATAATGGGCATTGAAGAAACTTCATATGGAGTTGACTTTCTTTGTGGCAAAAGTTAGTCACTGGGCAAGAAAGTGCTCTTACCTCAACTGCTGACAGTATGATGTCCAAAATGGACAATTAGGACACACAAAAAGACAAAAAATACAAAAGGTTTTTGCTAAAGCTTACCAAACAAAATAGTAAGGTCTTTAAGAATATCCTGCTTCACAGAAGTCTGTCAGATATGCTAGAATTGTATGCCAAAGATAGATATTCCAACACTGCAGAAGAACCTTGAGTGACTGCCCAGGCAGCCAGCTGTTTTGTTTTTCACATTTTTTGGAAGTTGCTTGCTTGCATGTTGTTTACCTTTTTGGGTCTTTGAGGGAGTTGAAGATGAGATAGTTACAGTTTTCTACTGACAATTTTAGAAAAGAAATTCACTGAGAGGTTAAAGTACATAAGTTTGAAAGACATCAAAAGATAGTTCTCAGTAATACAAATTAGAAAATAAATTAGGTACAATCCTTTGGACTACCTAAATAATGGAATATTGTTTTTTAATTTCTCAATTGTTCCTTAACAGAGCATTAATATAATTATTGCTTATATATATTGCATATGTTGTACCTATTGTAGATAGTTTTTCTTTTTTAATTAAAAAAATTGTATTTACTTAGAAGCATTCAGAATGTCAACAAAACTGCAATTTTTTTGCAATTACAGAGTGGTGTTCAGTTAACAGAACAACAATTATCTTCGTATAAGCTGCAGAGACAACTGATGGGGAAAAAAAACAAAGATTATCATCCTCCAATGTAGAGAGCTGCGTTGTACCGCGCCCAAAAGGTGGCACCGGTTTCTGCCTTCCACCTTCCCAATAGTAAGTGCTCTCGGGAGTAAACAACTCCTTATTGGCTGTAGGCGAGGATGGTGGCTTGCTTCCGCATCCTAGGACCTATGGGCAATGTCTACGTGGCTTACCGGGATTGGAGGCCCAGAGGGTATTTAGCCATGAGCAGGCTTCCCCTGGGGTCGTTCGTGAGAGAGTGGTTTGTTCGTCTAAGAATGAATGAGTGGGGCAGTCGTCTAAGAGTGAGAGTGAGAGTGAGTGAAAGATAAGATTTCCAAAAGGCCCGAATAAAGCTGCAGAGAGAAAGATCTAGTGTTGAGTCTTTCTTGCTGGCGAGGTTGCATGCGACACTCCATATATAACTAATTTGTGCTGTACACCAACAGGAACCTGTAGTAGCACAAATTTGGGTTGTATAAATGAGACTCAGAGCCAAATATTGGAGGAAGGTTGAAATATCAGAGAGAGGAAGCACCACAGTCAATTCTCACTGAACTGTCTTGCAACTTTCTCAGCCTCACTCCTGGTTTCTTCTGCCTGTTGCTTCTCCCAGTTGTTTCTGTTCTCTCTGGGTTACTACAGCCCTTATATACCCTATCCCATCCAGGTTAGGATTAAAGGTGTGTAGCCTTGAACTCACAGAAACAGAAGTCTAAGTTCTGTCTCTGGAGTTATGGAATAAAAGGTGTCGGTCACGACTCCTGGCTTTCCTTGTGCTGGGATTAAAGGTATGTATGATTAACTCAGCTGTTCATCCTTGTATTCAAGGATCAAGGATTTCCTGAGCTGTTTGCCTAGTATTTGACTGTGTGGTCTCTCTGGTATCCCAGGATTTATTAAATATTTAACATATATCCACAAGAACCTACTTTAAATTTCCATGCCAATTTACAACCCCTAGACTGTACCAGGAAAGGTTAGTAGCTACTGAAAATACCACGAGGACAGGGCTATCTAAAGACACATTCAGTGGTGTGTTAACTATACAAAAAAAGACACTGTATAGTTTAAAAACAAATATTACACAGCCTTACATTTCAATTTTTTTCTTTAAAAGGAGTGAGTTGTGCACAGGGGGGTTAAATGCTTTATAGACAAGAAAAAAAACTGTGCTAGAACCAACTTATTTATCATCATCTTCTTCTTTATCTTCATCATCATCTTCCTCTTCCTCCTCCTCATCTTTCTCTTCCTTCTTTTTCTTGCTCTTTTCCGCCTTGACAACCCCCCTTTTTGCTGCATCAGGTTTCCCTTAGCTCTGTAAGCAGCGATATCCTTTTCATATTTTTCCTTCAGCTTGGCAGCCTTCTTTTCATATGGCTGTTTGTCATCCACAGCAGTGTTGTTCCACACTCTCCCAGTTTCTTTTCGACATCACTGATGGATAAGCCAGGATGTTCTCCTTTGATTTTTGGGTGATACTCTGAACAGAACGAGAAGGTCAAAGGAGACCTCTTGGGGGCATTGGGGTCCTTGAACTTCTTTTTGGTCTCCCCTTTGGGAGGGATGTAAGTTTTCATTTCTCTTTCATAACGAGCCTTGTCAGCTTTTGCCATGTCTTCAAATTTTCCCTTTTCCTTAGCAGACATGGTCTTCCACCTTTCTGAGCACTTCTTTGAGAACTCTGAGAAGTTAACAGAAGCATCCGGGTGCTTTTTCTTATGTTCCTCCCGGCAAGTTTGCACAAAGAATGCATATGAGGACATTCTGCCTCTCGGCTTCTTAGGATCTCCTTTGCCCATGTTTAGTTGATTTTCCTCTGTGAGGCACACAGTCGCCCAGTGCCCGTCCGGCTCTCGCTTACCCCAGCGTTGTCTCTGTGGAGCTCAATGTACTGCAATGGCTGTCGATAGTTTTTCTTATAACCTTTTTCGCTTTTGACACAAATAGAAGATATTCAATAAAAATAGCCTGAAATATCAGAGAGTCAACCACAGAGTCTGCCAAGCCATGAAGGTCAGTAAGACCAAGCTGAGGACAGAGAGACTGGAGTTGGAAGATTCCAGGAGAGGCCAGAGGAGTTGGCAGGGTGAGAAGGGGCTGTGGTTTATCTCTCTGATATTGAGCTTTTCCCCAATATTTGGCTCTGGGTTTTCATTAATTCATACAATATAAACTCTATCTTGGAAAACAACAAAAATAGCACCACCACCACCAGCAACAACAAAACCCTACAATAACCTCAAAGCAAAAAAATACCAAGGCACAAACTTAATCAAGGATTCTAAAGACCTCCACAGTGAAAACCAGAGCACTGAAGAAACTAGCAGTTGAAAAGACTTTGGATATTCATAGATAAACAGAAATGCTACTATAGAAATGGCCATGTTACCTACAAGAAGTGGGCTACAAACTCAGTGTAAGCCCTTCAAAATGCCAGTGACAGTCCCCACAAAAAGTCAAAAATAATCCTAAATCTCATATGAAAACACAGAAGATCTCAAAGAGCCAGAGAAATTCTGCACAGTAAAGAGGAAATGCTGAAGTGTTGTGTAGCCATTTTCTCTTGTATTGAAACATTCTCTCCTAGAGGAAGGAGATAAATTCACAAAGTTAATAAACTTACAGGACTCACAATGACCTTTCCTGGAGTTGCAGACACAACAGTAGCTGGGGAGACAAGGTTCCTTCATGGCATAACTGCCTACAAGCTGTACTGAGATCCAAGCATGCAGCACCCATGTGTGAGTAAGATCCTTCAGTGATGCAGGTGCCTGAGTCACCCATCCTGTTGAAGGCAACCAACCTCACCCATTCCCCTGCAAGTGACACCAGTGACCTCAGTGGCTCACTAATCTGGACTTAGATGGAAAGATTTCTTTGATCTTTAACCCTCTGTTCACAAAACACAACAGAATCATATTTACTCAAAATGCACCATAGGATTAAACAACATGCAGTGACACACACAGAAAAGGCCATAATGACTGACCTTACTTAATATATAAGCTAACTGAAATAAAAACAAACCTGTAATAAAGTTCCACAGTCCTGCCATGAAAACAGACTATCATGGCTTGAATCCGAAATGTCCCCCCCACACACACACACACAGTTTGGGGTGCTGTAGAACCTCTAAGAGATAAGGCCTGGGTGACAGAAAAAGATCTCTGAAGGAAAAAGGGAAAAAATGAAGGAAGGCAGGTAGTAGGCCTTTGAAAGTTGTGGCCCAGCCCTGGCTCTGACTTCACTTTCTGCTTCCTGGTCCACTGTGAAGTGAAGAGCCTCCACCATAGGCTTCTGCCACTGTGAATACTGCACCATACCTTCCAGCCTTGATGGATGAGACTCTAAAATCATGAACCAAGATAAATGGTTTCTCCCTAGATACCCAGTCGGATATCTTGTCATTGCAAGCAAAAAAGCATCTGCTTATGTGGACCAGTGGATAAGAGATCCAGAAATAGGCACACAAAGCTACACCTATCTAGTTTCTTGGCAAAGGTACCAAAAAACATACATGATGGGGGCAGGGGTGGAAGAGCCTCGTCAACAGTTGGTGCTGAGGAAACTGGATATCCAGGTGCAGAAGAACAAAACTAGATCTCTATCTCTTACCCATCTGAAAGAATTAACTCAAAATGAATGAAAGACCTTCATATGAGACCCCGAACCACAAG
>PVIH01000193.1:72051-140319 GCA_004025045.1 Sigmodon hispidus
CTGCAGGAGGGGAGGGGAGAGGCAGCCTGCAGGAGGGGAGGGGAGAGGCAGTCTGCAGGAGGGGAGGGGAGAGGCAGTCTGCAGGAGGGGAGAGGCAGCCTGCAGGAGGGGAGAGGCAGCCTGCAGGAGGGGAGGGGAGGGGAGAGGCAGTCTGCAGGAGGGGAGGGGAGAGGCAGCCTGCAGGAGGGGAGAGGAGAGCCCGCCTGCAGGAAGGGAAGACATATTATTTACCAGCTATTTACCTAACAGCTTAATGTGTAAAATAAAGATTAAGGAATTTACTTAGTTTCTATTTCTAGTTACTAAAAAGATATAAAACTCAATAATCAGACAAACTGAATAAACACTTCAAATGAAATGCAAATGACTAATAACAAAAATTTCTACATCCTCAGTCATCAGAAAAATGAAAATCAAAACTGCTTTGAGATTTCGTCTGACTTCAGAATGGCCGTCACACCAAACCGGGTGATGGGAGGATATGCCAGAGCACAGGAAGCACCTCTTTACATTGTCTACATAAGGTAAGTGAATCCAGGCACAGTGAAAACTATATGAAGGTTTCCCAGAACTTAAAACAGAAATCTCTATGACCCACTACCTGGTTAGCCACAGAGAGCAACCAGAGTCAGCGTACTCTAGAGCAGTGGCTCAGCCTGTGAATCGAGACCCTTTGGAGGTCAAACAACCCTTTCACAGGGTCACATATCAGATATTTACATTATGATTCACAACAAGAGCAAAATTGCAGTTATGAAGTAGCAAGGAAAATATGTTTATGTTGAGGGATCAGCACAATATGAGGAGCTGTATTAAAGGGTCTCCGCATCAGAAAGGCCGAGAACCGCTGCTCTAGAGAGACGGTACATCCACACTTCTGGCAGTACTCTTCACATCAGCTAAGCTATAGAATCTGTCTGGGTGCCCATCAAGTGATAAAATTGCAAAGAAAATGCGGTGCACATACAAAATGGGGCTTCACTCAGCTACCAAGAAGGCTGAAGGTCTCTATTTGTGGGAAAACGTAGCTGGAGATTATTGCGCTAAGTAAATAAGCAAGACTCAGAAAGACAAATCTGTTTTATATGTGGACTCCGCAGAAGTAAACAAAGTGGGAGTTACTAGGGATGCAGTAGGGGAAAGAGAGGAGACAGGAAACTGTGACAGAGGGGAGAGTCTACCAGCTTTGGGTGTCATGGGGGACTGTCACAATGAAGGTCACAACAACCCCCTTAGTGTAATGTGCACTGAAAAATCAAAGACTCGAGTTACTTATTAACATTCTGCAGTTTCAATATATTTTATATTCTTTTCCTTAAAGAATGTTTCCCTCTCCAGGCTCAGACTGATTGGGAATTTTCAGTTTGTCTACATTGGAAATGATTTTAAATTTAGATTAAATGTTTATAAATTCAGGGAGAGTTGACCTCCTGCTGAGATTGTTCTAGAAGCAACCATGCCTTTTCATTTGTTCACATCTCCTCCTGTGACTGCCAGGATCTTTCAGTGATGGTTTTATACTCATTTTATACAGTCTTCTAACTTCTAATACTCTGTCAGGGGTAGGGGGGGTCTGTCAGACCTTAGTCTTCAGGAAATTACACCAAAGTTACTTTTATTAGTAACTTTACTGTTTCTTCCTCATTATCATGCTGTTTTAGTATCAGAAGCACATGTAGCATAGATATATGATAAAGCTACTACTGTTAGGCATGCGTGCATTGTATTCCTGGTGGTCTCCCATCCAAGTACTAACCAGACCTGACCCTGCTTATCTTCCGAGATCAGATGAGATGTTCAGGGTGGTACGGCTGTAGACGTGTACACTGTAAAAACTAGCTTCCAGGACACTGCCAACGCACCAGTGTGGAGGCCTGCTCCCTTCACATAAATCTACATAAATCTAAGACTGTCATGTTATTCCTTGTGTGTACATATATGTGTCCATGTGTGGAGGCTGAGAAGGACAAATAGTGTTCTGCTCTGTCAGTCTCAACCTCATCTTCTTGAGACAGAGCCTCTTACTAAGCCTGGGGCTAGGCTGTTGGAGTGGGAGTGAGCTACAGCAATCCTCCTGTCTCTGAGTCTCCAATCATCCTCAAAGCTGGAGGTAAAGGCTCATGACCACAGGGTGATCTGAATTCAGTGCATAGAAAACATGTGACCTGCTAAATATCTCTGCAGCCCCTATGCTGTTCATTTTTATGGGTGATTATTGCACAAGTTCTATTTGGTATTATAATAAAAATCCAGAGCCAGATATTAGGAAAAAAAATTGGAGAGAGAGAGAGAGAGAGAGAGACCACAGCCACTTTTGACCCAGCTAAATCCTCAGGCCTGGCTCCATAAATCCTCTCACTCCAGCTTCTCAGTCATCTTCTGAAAAGGGGAGTGGCCGGGAAGCTGAGCTCCTCCCGCCTCTCACCTATCTCCCTTCCTGGATCAACTTTCCTAGAGCTAGGATTAAAGGTGTGTGTGACCACTGCCTGGCTGTTAGGCATTGAACTCACAGAGATCAGCCTTTCTCCTGATAATATACACATGGCTGCTCCTAGGTCTTTATAGTACTGTCGAAGGGCAGCTATGAACATCCTCGGCTTTCTAGTATCCAGACACTGATGGTCTAAAGGGACACAAATGTTCAACTCTCTGTGCTAATATTGAATTGCTTCTCAAAACAATTACACTAATTTACACTTTCCCTAGAAATAAACAGTAACAGTAATAACAGTAATTCATTGTGACCAGGATTTTTAATTACTGACAATCATGAATAAGTAAAAAGCTATTTGTGTATTCAATAATTCCTTGTTTACTGAAGAGCTTATTGTCTTCCTGTGATATTTACAGCAACAAGCTGTCCCCCAAACAGTATCCATTATCATATAACTTTTCCACTGATTTGGGGTTTTGCTATTCTTTTTATGTGTGACTATTTTGCCTTCATGTATATACACCATCTGCCTGCAGTACCTGTGGAAGCCATAAGAGGGCATTGGATCCTCTGGAACTGAAGTTCTAGATGCCTATGAACTACCATGTGAGTGCTGGGACCCAAACTGAGGTCCTCTGCCAAGAATAGCCAGTGCTCTTCACCACTGACCCACGACTCCAATCCTGGATTGGTTTTGAAATTTCAGTTCTGGAAATTCATTAAATGTTCTAAAGCCAACTTTTTGTCAGCTGTGTAACAAAGATGGAACATCTACAAGATTGGTGATGACTTTCTTATCTGTTGTTTACTTCTGTGGGAAAAGTTACCTCCTACTCCAATATGTTAGAGATAAAAATTCCCATATTCTTCTGGGAAAAACTAAAAAGTTAAGTTTTGCTGTTGATGTCCACAAAACACTTGGAATTGACTGATGTTTAGAGTAAGAGAGAGATCCAGTTTCCTAAGTTTTTCATGTCCGTTGACACCAGCTGTGCAACACCATTTAGACAAGAGTTGCATTACACATGGGCCTTAGCTGGGGAGAACCAATCTACCTACTTGTGAACTATCAAGGCTTTTGCAGTATCTTTCAACAAAGTCATTTGTTCCTAATACAGGACTTCTACATATTCTGTTAGAAGTTCCTTCTGGTTTTATATAAACTTTTAAAATTAAAAACTGTTGGATAAAAATATTGATCTCATAACAGTGTAAGTATAAAATGTATTATTTAATGTCTGCCTGCTAACTTCCAGTAGGACTATGACACAATCTTCCTAGTCGCTTGCCCTTGGATTCTGTAGATCATGGTCATCTTCTACGTTTTCTGTTAGTTGTAAGAACTGAGAAAAAGACAATGGAGTCATCCTTTGTGGCCTTCAGTTTTTGTTCATCTAACCCTATTATGCTCCAAAACCATGACCACTGGAGGAACTTTATTTTTTAACTTGGACATACTATTTTATATTAGGTCAAAGATCCTACCTGTGGTTGTTTAAAAGTTTTAATCACATTTCAGTTTTAATTCTCAGCACATCATTTCTGCTTCTATGGAAATTATCAAATGTTTCTCTTTTTATTCTTTGCATGTATATACACATAGACATATTAAAAGGAAGAAGTTTATACCAAGCCTCTTTCTCTATTGCTCTCCACTTTAGTCTTTGAGGCAGGGTCTTTCCCTGAACCTAGACTTACCAACTGGCAAGGCTGAGTAGAGAGCAAGACCCTGCAATCCTATCTCTGCCTCACAGTACTGGGGTTAAAGGCACATCCTCTCAAGATCAACCTTTTCTATTGGTGCTGGCAGTCCAAATTCAGGTCCTCATGCTTGCAAGGCAAGCATGTTACCCATTGAGCTATCTCCCAGACCTATTTTTATTCTTTTTGTTGTTTTAGAAAGATTTTCATTATCTAGCTCTGTCTGTTCTTGAACTATGTAAAACCAGGCTGGCCTCAAAGATCCACCTGCCTGTACCACCCAAGTGCTGGTATGAAAGTGTGTGCCACCACACTCTATTCCCTATTTTTATTTGTAATGCAGTAACATTTATACATTTTTCTAGAAATTGTCTCTTCGTGTGTTTTCAGTATTTAAAGTTTAAAGTATTAAAAAAATTAAGTCTTTCTATAGGCTTGAAATCTTTGAGATGATGACAAGGGGAGATTCTTGGGGCATTTCAGTTGTCTAGTATGGCATCTAATCCAGGTGTTAGTTCATGCCAAGGATACTAACTTACTTTCATGCTTTTGAAATGGTCTCATTATGTAGTGCTGCCACTATGTAGTTTCAAAAGGAGGTATCATGTCAACTACCTTAGTTTCAAGATAAAAAGTTTGTTTTTACTGGAAATAGGCTTACATACACTAGTATATATATACACTAACATACAATAATATATATTAGCGTATATATAAGTATATGAGATGTTGTATCAGTTATCATGGCTTTTTCCAGCTAATATTCACATCATCACCAACCAAATGAAAAGAATAACTTCTATGGTAAATTTTACTCCAATTTTTTCTCATTTATTTTGGATACTACTATCCAAATATTAAAAGTGGCAGCAAGAATAATTTTCTTGAGCCTGCCTTTAGTTGAAATTACTTCAAGGCATGACTCTGAAAATTGTGCCGCTGACATTCGGAACTAAATTTGCAGTTGCCATGTGTGAGAAGCAGCTGTGAGCTCCTGCTCCACTGAAAAGTGTGTTAAACCTAGAAAGGATTTTGACTTTTATCAAATGCCATCTCGTTCTTGTTTTTACTTGATGCTGTGAACTATATTAGCAGATTTCCTCTTAGGAAATCATTAATGACACAATAGTAAATTAGTATCCTAGCATAAATATGATGATTAGATGCCACACTAGACACTTGAAATGTCCTGGAAGTTTCTCCATGGCAGTGTCTCAGATGTCAAGCCTACAGATGATTTTTTAACACTAAATTTTGTGAGATGGCACATCAGTCTTATTTTCTCAATGTGTGCATGTATAGTTTGCTTATCATCAAATCATTTCCATGAGAATGCAAAATCGGAGCTTCTCTGCATTCATCAGCATCTATCTCCAGAAGATGGCGGCTTCCCTACAAGCCAGTCCCATCACAGTAGAAAAGCTGCCTCTCACTTGTTGTTACTTCATGATTGTATTTTTCCCAGCTGCCCTGCTTATATTCTGGTTGGCTGAGGTTTTACTTTGGTTTTTTTCCACCTTCAGTTCATCACAGATTCAGTGAAGAATCCCAAACCCTGTGTTAGCTGCCTTGCCCTTTCAGTTCACAGATCCCAACAACCCCCATTTTTCCCGTCTTTTGTGGCCTTCGAGTTCTAGGAGTCCAGGCAAACTGTTTCAGACTGGACACAATACAAGCTTGCCTGACTGCACATTCAGGCTTTGTTCAGACTGTACATTTACAAGGAGAAAATACAAATGTATACTACACATTGTGCACATCAGGTGGTACAAATGCCAACATGATCGTTAGTAATATTGACTTTAATTGCTTGGTTACAGCAGAATAGATTTCTCTATTGTGCTGCTCAGAATGTTCCAGTTGTGGCCCCTGGGACCCTGCAAAGTGGCTCCTATGTCTTCTTGGAGTCACAGATTTCAAACAGATTCTTTTCTGATGGGTTTGATAATTCTAAACTCTCTGTATTCTCCAGGCCCAATCGTGGAATCATGCAACTCACCAAGCCCTTTCTCCTATTCTCTTTTACTGGAAAATATAGTCAGATACTAAGATCTCTCAATAGATTTTTTCATTCCTGCTGAGGAGTCCTCATCATCCAGACTTTTCAGTTATCCATCTGGCTTGTCTGTTCTCTGTACAGACTGATCACTGTAATTTGAATCCAACATGAAGACATTATTTTCTTTCTCCATTTCTATACTCTTTCTTCTAACCTGCCAGTTATTTCCAGCAGCACTGACATTTTCTCAAATGCCCAATCTCAGAATATATACAAACTAGTACCCAAGCCTCTGGCAACTGAGAAACTTTCAGTATGCCTTTGCAGTCTGTCTTCAGACCTCTTTCCAGTGCTGATTAATGTGCTGGGTCTCACAGCATGCAATAGGTTGTTTATTTTGCTTCCTTGTGAAAACATACCTAATATAGACAAAACATATCACTATCTATGCTCTTCTAGCTTAGTTTGTTTATATAATGTATCATAGAAAAACCATTTCCCATTTCATGGGTTTATTGAAATTAGTTTATTTTCCTATAATTGTATACTATAGACTGTGAAAATAATCTGTAGTTTATTCAACAATAATCCTATATATGGGAAAGACCCTGACATCTTAAAGCTCATACATGAAAAGGATCTATAAGAAAGTATCGAAGATGACTCTGAGGTTCAGAGCACTTTTGATTTTGTGGGGGAGGGGGACCCAGGTTAAATCCCCAGCACCCACATGGGAGTTTCACAATTGCCTGTAGCTCCAGTCCAGTAAAGTGAAAGTGATGCCCTTTTTATAGTCTCCATGGACACTAGGCACATATGTGGTACACAGACATACATGTAGGCAAAACAGTGACCTCCATATGCATGGCCCCCTACACCCCTCAGGTAGGTGTATACACACACACACACACACACACATATACATTTAGATTAAAAGTAATTCAAATTAAAATACAATGAGATGTGACTAAACAGGTACTGGAAAGTCTAAATTAAAGGGACAGAAATACCAACAATGATGGTATACATCTGTAAGCATAGCACTGGGAAGGTACAGAAGGTCACCCTCTGGTACACAGTAAATCTGAAGCCAAAAAAAATGGATCAAAATATCAAGTATCCACTATGATATAGAAAGACACAGAATTCACACACACACACACAGAGACTTATGATGAAGGTAGAAAATGTAATTTTAAACAGTTCTTTTGAACTATCTAAACAAAGATGGTACATACAAACTTCACACATCAATAATTGCGCTTTTAGGAACTTATTCAGTGGGAATGTACACGTATGTATGACTACCAAAAGGGAATGTACACGTATGTATGACTACCAAAAGACATTTTACTGGAAGGCTCATGAAAGCAATATTCATAAGAGGCTCACACTGGAAACTGTCCAGATGTGCACAGAGACTGGAACCCTGGTCTGTTCTTACAGTGGAATTAGCAATGAGAAGGAAGAATCTTCAAATATATACAAGAGTAGAAATGAGCTGCCCCAACACAGTGCTGGGAGAAGCCACATTGTACAACAATGAGAGCCAGGTAGGCGAGTCGGTCACGCTGCTAGAGATGAGCACTGGCTCTTCTTGCTGGGTGGAGGTGGACTCTGGAAAGGACATGAGGAGGCTTCTGAGATTGATCTAGATTTGGAGTGGGCAGACAGAGTCGCTTTGTAAAACTCCAGCAAGCAACACAAAATGTGCACATCTTTTCTGTATATGTAGTTTACTTCTATTTAAAAAATGCTCTAAATTTCAGTTGTAAAAAAAAAAAATTCAGATTCACTCAGTTCACCTAAATATGTAAAGAGAAACTGAAGTGCAAACATGGAAACCAAAATGACTGCTTTAGATTTTAAAATGTTGAGCTATTAGGTCAAAATGACAGCCTTCTGGGGCCTGGTGCTTGGGCTTCATAATTAATATGTGCACCCTATTCTGACAGCTCTACTCGTCCTAACACAGCAGTATTTCTATGTGGGTTTGAAAGGTAAAAGTGGTGAGCTGGGAAAATGGTGCACACGTCCCCAGGGTGAGAAAACTTCTCAAGCATGCTCCTGACAGAATGATGCACTCAGATGTGGAAACATGCAAACCTCCCAGCCTCTGGTTGCCCTTGTTAATGGTAGAGAGGCCGACCTTATATAATACCATGAGGAAATTATGTAAGAAGTCAAACAATTTCAGACTGAAGAAAAAAGTTTACTAACTAGACTACTGGGAAAACAAAATTAACTTCTTATCTTGATCCTAAAATGTTATTACAAAAGTGTTATGCAAACACCATGACTGGCAGCCAAAATATGTGTTTTTTAAATGTTAAAATGTATTGGACAACTGGAAAATGCTGTTTTGTGATATTTGTGGTATTGGTTGATTTTTGTATTTTTACTTAGTTGTACTTTTCATCACTCTAAATATACATTCACACTCATAATAAATTTTGTATTTGTGGTTTACACTCTCTTAAAAAAAATTTTGCTTCATAATCACAAACCTCATTCTATTCCTGAAAGAGACTTAAGTTTATTTAAGTCTTTGATTTTTTTAGCATGTTAATTACAATATGACAGCATGCATTTCATACAGGGTGGTATATGACCTCTATACCAACTCAGAAGGAACTAAGAAGCAAAGTTAACTTAAAAAGATCAATTAGCTATTATTCCTTCTTCTGGTGGTCATCAAGGGATGTTGGGCTCAGTGCTAAGCAGTAGAATACACCATGGTGATCACAGATACAGTCCCCTGCCATTCCTGAAGCAACAGCTTCACAAGATAGGGATCCAATAAGCACCCAGTTACAAACTACAGTCAACACAGCTAAGGGAGACTACAGTGCTCCTGAGGAAATCAGGGTCACTTTCAGCAAAGTAATGGGTCCTGGATGCCCGTGACTGGGTGTCTCTGCCAGCATAGGAGGAGTCTCCAACCAAACACCAAACAAGGAGAGAAGCTCTGTCACATCCTCTGGCAGAGAGGACCAGGATACAGGCAGCTGTGTCTGAACCAGCCAGGCTGCAACTCTTGAGCAGCCCTGGAGGATGAGCCAACATCATGCCAACTCAGCAGGCCTAGGCAACGCATCTGCAGATGAGCCAACCCTTCCAAGCTGCAACAACTGGCAATTCCAAAAATAACTATTGTCATTGGTGACTGGAAGGGTAAACTGGTGATATATTGTGTATTTAATAAAATTTGCCTGAAAATCAGAGGCTAGAGCCAAGCCACAGATTTAGCCACAAAGGTCAGGGAGTGGTGACCCTAGACAGGTGTGACAGTTACCACTTTTGATGTTGTTTTGGTTTGTTTGAGTGTGATAGTTACCACTTTTGATGTTGTTTTGGTTTATTTTCAAGACAGGGTTTTTCTGTGTACCCCTGGCTGTCCTGGAACTCACTCTGTAGGCCTAAATGGCCTTGAACTCAAAGATCTGCCTACTTCTGCCTTCCAAGTGCTAGGATTAAAGGTGTGGGTCACTACTCCCTGACCACTGTGGCTGTGGCTTTATCCTGATTTTCAGGCAAACATTATGAGATATATCACCACAGTAAACTGAAGACAGACAGAGATGGAGCCCTGGTTGATTATCATCACAGCTACCTTTGTGGTTTCTTTTCTGTATTTGGAGACAGGTTATGGGACCTGGAAGAGGAAGGAGGCGATGACTGAGCAGTAAACTGTGAAGTGCCCTGTTCAGAGCTAAGAACCCAAGTCTACATAAATAAACTGATCCCTTCTCCTGGCCCTCCTCCATCTCCCTGGCTGGTCTTTTCTTTCCTTATGCTCCTGACACCATCCTTTATTCATTCAGAACAGGAATTCTGCCCTGATTCAGTCCCTAGGAATAGCCAGACATCTTCAGCCTTCACTTGCTTGGCCAACACTGCCACCTACTGCCCAAGACTGGACTCCCTTAGAGCCCTGCTCATCCCAGCCCTCAAAGGGCAGCTGGCTGGTAGATACTCCTCAAAACAGATATAATTATAACAAAATATGTCTAGTAATAGATTTATATATGCTAAACTGCAGGAAAGGACCACGTAATCAAACAAAGTACTTTTTAATTATAAAAACAGTTTTCCTATTGCAGAAAAAGATGCCCTTTAGTGAAAAGATCGACACAGGCAGAACTTTAACTTTTCAACCATACCTCATCATATTAGCACTAACTCCTCCCTCAGATTATAAGCATATTCACAACAGGGGCTGTGCTTTAGAATGCTTGTTTTTAGAACCAAAATCTCAGAAAAATCAACCAATGGATCAGTGTGGAGAGCCAGAACCACACCCCTAGATACATGATGTGTGATTTGCAATAAAAAGAACAGTGAATAACAGTAAAGGTCGTCCCTTTAATGACTGGCAAACCAACTCAATAGTGCTATTCTTAAATTTTACTTTATATTTTATGCAAATTCCAGATAAACAGTAAAATATCTTAGTGTAGACAAAAATACAAATAAAACTTTACCGTAAAAGAAAACACTGATCAACTGAACAGTGTAAAATTATTTTAAACTCTTTTAGGAGGATTTTATGCTATAGCTCTGGCTAGCCTGGACTCACTATAGACCAGGTTGGCCTTGTACTCTGAGGTCCAACTCCCTCTGCCTCCCAAGTTCTGGGATTAAAGGTATGTGCCATCAAAAGAAACCTTAAGAATGAAAATAAACTGGAGAGATGACTAGAGGTTAAGAATATCTTTTCTAGAAGATCTGAGTTCAGTTCCCAGCATTGACATGGTGGCTCACAACCAACTGTAACTGCAGTTTCAGGGACTCTGATGCCTCCACTGAGGCCTTTATGAGCTCTGTACACACATGCTGTACAGACATATATGGCAGACAAAACATTTATACACATATAATTAAATGTTAATTTTTTGTTCTTATTTTTTTGAGACACAGTTTCTCTGGCTATCCCTAGAACTTGCTTTGTAGATCAGGATGGCCTTGAACTCACAGAGATCTGACAGCTTCTGTCTCCCAAGTGCTGGAATTAAAGGTATGCAGCACCACATCTGGCTTAAATGTTAAATAAAAAAAATAAAAGCACATGCCACCAAATAGAAGAAAACATAATTTAAAAATTTTGGCCAAAACCCTCCCCTAAGAAATATAGTTAAATTGCTGATATTAAAACATGGAAACATGTTTGGCTTAACTGGACATTAGGAAATTACAAACATCAAAAGATGCTACTGCGTACCTACCAGAATGACTAAAGCTTTGAGAAGCTGATGTAATGGGAAAAGAACAACTGGAATGTCATTCACAGCTGCTACAGACCCTGTGAGAACTGAGAGGGTGTCCTAAGAGCAAACAGAGCATGCTTTATAAAATGCATCACTCACATGAGTCAACGGAAGCACATGTGTATGCACCAAAAAGACGGGTCTGTAGAAGCATTGCTCATAAGAAGATTTAAAGAGATGTACTCAAAAGCAGGACAGATTACACTGTGGGACATAGTGAAATGGAACCCCTAGACACTGAACATGAAATAGACCTCAGATGCAGAGCTATGGCCACAGCGCACATGCCCAGTGTAGAGAAAAGAGGCTGCCACACAAGAAAATGTCAGAAGAAGAGAGGAATTCATCTATGGCTAAAAAGTCAGATTAGGAGCAGATGTGGTGTAGCATGCTTTTAATTCTAGCGCTCAGGAAGCAGAGGCAGGTGGGTCTATGTGAGTTTGAGATTAGCCTTGTCTACACAGTGAGCAGCAGCGTAGCCGGGAATGAATAGTGAGACATCACCTTCACTCTTAATTTTCCATCAGTAACACGGCCCCATCAGTCATTTTTCACTAGCATATAACCCTGCTTCTTTTAAAACAGTAAATAAAGTTGCCTAAAAAGGACTTTTTCCTGTTTTTCTTTAAATCACTTGGCTCGCCTTTGTTCCTGCTCCATTGGAACACATGCTCCAGGAACAGTGCTGTCATTCCTAAAACCCTAAAATAAAATTATTTTTATGGTTTCATAACTTGAACTGGGACACAGAATGTGCGCTAAACAAAGCATGGGACACTTTCATAGAAAAAAAAATGTATCCCTTGGAGAAACAAGGAAGACAGAAATGGAGCAATAAACTGATGTTAATTTAAAATTGACCTTTAATGGCTGTCGTGGCTAGGGTTACTATTGCCACAGAGAAACTATGACCATGGCAATGCGTACATGGAAGGCATTTAATTGGGGTGGCTCACTTATAGTTTCAGAGGTTTAGTCCATTATCATCATGATGGGAAGCATGGTGGCATGCAGGAAGACAGGATGCTGGCTACATCTTGATATTCAAGCCACGGGAAGTCGACCGAAACACTGAGTAGTGTCTTGAACATAGGAAACCTCAAAGCCCACCTCATCACTGACACATTTCTTCCAAGGCCACACCCACTCCAACAAAGCCACACCTCCTAACAGTGCCACTCCCTAGATTATGGGGGCCAATTACATTCCAACTACCACATTCCACTCTCTGGCCTCCATAAGCTTGTAACAATATTATAATACAAAATACATTTATTCCAACTTCAAAAGTCCTCAGAGTCTATCACAGTCTCAACAATGTTTTGAAGTCCAAAGTCTCTTCTGAGATATATGCAATCTCTTAACTGTAATCGCACATAAAAATCAAAATCTAAAAACAGATCCCATACTTCCAACATATAATGGCATAGGATGTACATTAGTGTCAGGGACCAAGACCCTGGCTTGAGCCTCTAGGCCTCTAGCTAAAGGCTACCATGGGAACTTACTGAGAAACCAACCACTGAGCCAGCACAACCCTGAGTAAAGTAGATGTTCTCCCAAAGTAAAATAGATGTTCTGGTTTGCTTAACAGTAACTAAGAAGTAACTATAAAGAATAGAATAACAGGAACATTCTACAGTTAGGATACCTAGCAACCCTCCCCTAAAACAAGACCAGTCACCTTGCCAATGTCCTGCTTCCCCTGGCCAGCTTCCTGCAGGTGTTTGTTGACTACCCCCTCCCCATATTCTGCTTTGGAACTATATAAGCATGTATAGAATCATAATAAAACTGCAGCTCGATCAGAATCCCATTTGACCTGCTGCCTTCCTTTGCGTCTCCCTTCCCTTCATTCTCTCTCGTAGGTGGTCTCCCATGTTGAAGTCCCATGGGTCGGGACACTGGCGCCTCAACGTGTGGCAAGACCATTCCTCATGAGAGAAGAATGTCCCTATCGGTAGAAAGTCCAAGCGCTTGGTGTTCATCATTCTCTCCAGGATCACCCGGCCCGGAGAGAAGCCTATTGAGGTATGGAGGAGTGACAGGGACAAAGGTCGGCTGGGTTAGATAGCCGAACCATGGGACAGGGCATTTCAGCCCATGACCAATTTGTCAAGGGCATTAAAGAGGCACTCAAGACGAGAGGAATGCGAGTTTGTAAAAAAACGGTTTAGACTTTCTTTAATCATCTAGATGATTAATGTCCATAGTTTCTACAGGAGAGGACAATTGATGCAAAAAAATAAAAAAGGGTAGGTAATTGTTTCAAAGATTATTATAATGCTTTTAGACATGAGAAAGTCCCTGTTCAGGCATTTTCTTATTAGAATTTAGTAAATGGTGCTTTAAAAATATATAATAATTTCCCAGATTTCCAGGCAGTTATTAAGGAAGGAGGCATTGAATAAGGATCACTTATTCTACCATGATTTTAAAAATCCTCCAAACATGGAGAATTAGGGCTAAAGACAAAGCAATTTTTTTCTCACAGAAGCAAATATGTTTTTGTATTTGAATCATAGTGTTAAGAAACTTTTACAGTGTTAATGTATTGCATTTTTTATATTTTCTGGCCTGAGAGGACAGGTGTGATACAGGTGAAATGCTGATGGTGTCTTTAAGTTAACTCTTAAAGTGTATGAAGGTAGTAAGAGCATGAAAAGCTTCGATCAAGAATCCAGATGCCTCCCAACACTCGGGAGATAGAGATAGATGGATCTCTGTAGCCAAGGCTACACAGAGAAGCCTGCATTATATCTAGCTTCTTTTCTCAGCATAATGTTTTGACGTTCATATATGCAGCATGTGTTAGTATTTTCTCCTTTATTACTTCTAAATGCTACTGTATGAACTATATATTGAATTTTGTTTATGAACCTATAATAGAGGAGTAGATATTTTTATTTCTCTTGGCTAGATTCCAAGAAGTGAGATTGCAGAGTCAAGTGGCAGCTTATGTTTCTTATATACCTGAGGAACTGCCAATGTTTTCTAAAAAGGCTGTATTCTGGCTTTTAGTTTCTGGTATAGCCAGGACAGTAGGCATGTTATACCATGTCTCTTATCTTTTCTTTAGAATTTTGCTACTGTACCATGAATGTGGGTTAGTTATAATCTCTTATAAATACTGCCCTGCTAAGTTGTTCTGTCTTATTGCCTGGCTGTATTAAATGTAATTTCATAAGGATTTATGCTTAACTTACAAACATTTGGTATCGTACAGTATAAAGTTTTAACACCTTATGCTAATGAAACCTCCATTTCAGCCTTGTTACTACCAAGTCCTAGGCTTCAAGGCTCAACTGCAGCAAGAGCCTTCAGTTTAACCTACCTTCGGCTCTAGAGGCCTGGGCAGTGAGGGTTTTAGCATAAGAATGAAGGCCAGGCTCTAGGCCACATAGGTTTCTGAGCAGCATAGACTCTGGATATTCATGACATCTGTGGGTACAAGCCACTAATTCAGAATGTACTTTTTATGTGCTTAAAAATGTGTGATTTTAAAAATCACTATCCTTCCTCCAAAATTGATTGACTTTTTAAAGACTCATTCAGTGTGTTTTCCCAGAGTTATTTCATTACAACCTTTAAAGAATGGTAGAAAATGCTGTGCAATGGTGGTCTCTCCACCACTTACAGATGTGCAAATCACAGCAGCCAAATCTGCTCAAGTGGCATAGTCTATAGCTGTACAGCTGGCCTTAATGCATATTCTCCTGAACTATTTAATCTATTTACTGATAGTCAATATGTGGCATGGATCCTTGACCCTTTAGAAACAGCTGGTTATATTGTGCCTGTGAGTAAAGTATGTCAGCTTTCACTAAAAATACAGGCTTTTTGTGGGACAGAACTAAGCTACTCTATGTGGGATATTTGCAGGCTCATTCTGACCTTCCTAATGAAGGCAATGCCCATACTGATCAGCTTATTGAATCAACATATATTATGTTTAGTGCAGTTGATAATGTATTTTAAGTCCATCAAAGACTTTATCTTAATGTTGGATCATTGAAATTTCATTTCAAGATCACAAAAGACCAAGCCATTCAAATAGTCAAACAGTGTCCTTTGTGTACAGAATTTCTGTTAGTGAACTATTTTGGAATGAATAGGGACATTTTACTCCTAATCATATTTGGCAGAGAGATGTTACTCATATTCCTCCTTTGGAAGGATGGTCTATGTCCATGTTTCTGTTGATATCTGTTTTCATCTTATTTTTGCCTCTGCACATTCTGGAGAAAAGGCTAAGGATGTTAAAAGCCGTTGCTTATAGAGTTTCCAAAAGTAATGAAAACATTAAGTTTTGCCAAATTTTGTGCTGAAGACTGAGATTTCTTATAATTTTTATGGGTCTGACAATTGTGGAAGCAACTCTCATTGCACTCTTAAAGTTTTTCTTTAAAACTAAGAAGGGAGAGTATGCAGCCACGCCTAAAGACCATTTATCCTTCAGTTTTTTATATATTTTAAATGTTTTAACTGTGGATTCTCAGTCACTGCAGCTGAAAGATGTTGGAGGCTTAGCAACATGGCCTTATCTCAGGATCAATGAAAAAATCTGGCAGATGGCACTTAACTTACACCAGACCCAGTTCTGGTGTGGGGGAGAGGGTCTGTTTGTGTTTTTTCCACAGAATGCAGACTTTCACAGGATGCAGATGACCCGCACCTTGAACACTCCTAGACTGCAGTCTCCCTGGGACAGAGACAACGACCTCCTGCTGACTGAAGCTGACAACTCAAAGTGGAGAGCAGAGGAGCAGTTCACCTGCCCTACTCATGGATCTCTAACCCTGCAGATTGCAGGTGGCAACAAGCACCCGAGTCCCGATTAACACTCTCCCAGGTTATGGGACAGGGCAGATGTCTGATCGCTGCTAGAGCCAAGGCCCCATCCCACCTGCAGCCCCTTTGTAACACCACTGACTTTCTCAACAGATTGGACACCTCCGGATACATCCTTCCCACCAACAACACCTGGTGGGTCTGCACCGATGGCCTGACTCCCTGCATCTCCCTAGAGCTTAATACTGCTGCTTCCCCATTGTTTTGTATTTTAGTCCAGATTATTCCTCGCTTAATCTACTACTCCCAGAAGCAGTTTTCTACCCTGTAGGAAGGTATACCAACCCAAGAAATGTCCCTCCCTAGGCATAAACGAGAGCCTATTTCCACCACTACTTTAGCCATTATGTTAGGATTGGGTGCTACTGGGGCAGGGACGGGTATAGCATCTATGGTTTTATCCAACAAACATTACTCTGAACTTAGGGTCTCCATAGATGAGGATATAGTGCAGCTAGAGAGAGGCTTCTCTGCCCTAGAAACATCTCTCACATCCCTTTCAGAGGTTGTTCTACAGAACCGCTGAGGGTTGGATTTATTGTTTCTCCAACAAGGAGGCCTATGTGCAGCCCTCAAAGAAGAATGTTGTTTCTATACTGAACACACCGGGGTTGCTAGAGATAGCATGGCCAAGGATAGAGAAGGATTAGAAAAGCGTAAACGAGAAAGAGAGAAGGAGCTCCGTTGGTTTCAAACATGATTCTCCACCTCTCCATGGCTCACCACTCTACTACCCTCCCTCCTTGGACCAATGGTTGGCCTGGTTATTATTTTAACCTTTGGACCATAGGCTTTCTCACGACTAAAGCTGTTTGTTCAAACACAGCTCAGACAAAGTGAGGAGAAATGCATTCAGGTCCATTATCACCAGCTAGACCTAGAGGACAGGGGCATAGTCCCCAGCCCCCTTGCACATCCCCTGAATCTCAGGCAGGGTTGTTAATGTGCTTGGGACATGGGCTCAAGTATTGAGGAATGGAGAGGGCACAGCCTGGACTATGCTAGGTAAGGACTCGGTGGAGTCCTCCAACAGCCTGAGTACCCCAGACGACATACTCCATTGCATGGCGTTTGCGCAGGAATCCCTTTCTGCCCCCACTCAAAACTGTGCCTCTCTAGTAGCTCAGGGACTGTGGGGACGCCCATGGACTCTGATGCTGCCTCCCGGAGAAGACCCTGTGGTATGGAGTCTCTGTCGCCCCTCTGAACCTCAACTCCTGGCTGGTCCTAAGTTGTAGGGAGCTGCGTTGTACCACGCCCTAAAGGTGGCGCTGGTTTCCACCTTCCACCTTTTCTGAAGGTGAGTGCTCTCAGGAGTAAGCAACTCCTTATTGGCTGTAGGCGAGGATGGTGGCTTGCTTCCGGCGCCTGGGGACCTATGGGCAATGTCTACGTGGCTTACCAGGATTGGAAGCCCAGAGGGTATTTAGCCACGAGCAGACTTCCCCCCGGGGTCGTTCGTCATATGTCTGAGAGTGAGAGTGAGTGAGTGAGTGAGAGACAATAAGATAATTAAAGGCCCGAATAAACTGCAAAGAGAAGGATCCGGTGTTGCGTGTTCCTTGCGGGACGAGGTGGCGCGCGACACTAAGTAAAAGTAAAGGGAGGAGATGTCAGGGACCAAGACCCTGGCTTGAGCCTCTAGGCCTCTAGCTAAAGGCTACCATGGGAACTTACTGAGAAACCAACCACTGAGCCAGCACGACCCTGAGTAAAGTAGATGTTCTCCCAAAGTAAAACAGATGTTCTGGTTTGCTTAACAGTAACTAAGAAGTAACTATAACGAATAGAATAACAGGAACATTCTGTGGCTAGGTTACTTAGCAGCCCTCTAAGGTAACTCTAAAGAATAGAACAACAAGAACATTCTACAGTTAGGATACCTAGCAACCTTCCCCTATCACCTTGCCAACGTTCTGCTTCCCCTGACCGGCTTCCTGCAGGTGTTTGTTGACTACCCCTTCCCCATATTCTGCTTTGGAACTATATAAGCATGTATAGAATCGTAATAAAACTGCAGCTTGATCAGAATCCCGTTTGACCTGCTGCCTTCCTTTGTGTCTCCCTTCCCTTCATTCTCTCTCTAGGTGGTCTCCCGTGTTGAAGTCCCGAGGGTCGGGGCACATTAGCATTTCAAAATTCGGGGAGAGGAACATAGCAAGGAAATATTAGACCAAAACAAGACTGAAAACCAGCTGGGCAAACTCCAAACTCTGCATCTTCATGTCTGATGTTCAAATGCTCTTCAGATCTCCAACTCCTTGCAGCTCTGTTGACTGCAGCACACTTCTTTCCCTGGGCCTCTCCTCAGCAGGTATCCCATGACTCTGGCATCTCTAACATCTTGGGTTCTCCAAGGCAATCCAGGCTTCAACTTCACCGCTTTATGCAATGGCCCCTCCTCTAGACCTGCAGTCAGGGACAGGACCTGACGCATGACCTGGCCTAAGCAGCTTCCCTTCAGCACAAAGGCAAATTCTACAACCTGTTCCTTCTGTCCTTAATTCTAAAGCTAGAACCATGTGGCCAAGGCTGTCAAGTTCCAATGCTTCCTGGGGCTGGAACACGGCCCCTTATCCAGTTACATCTTCACCAGCTTTCTGTCCCTCACTTCCTAAGCTTGGCTGTCCTGAAACTGGATCTCTAGACCAGGCTGGCCTCTAACTCACTGATCCACCAGCCTCTGCCTTCCCAGTGCTGAAATTAAAGGTGTGTCTCACCACATACTGGGCTCTAAACTTTTCTTTAGTTTCTTTCCATAAATTTGAAAATTTAGCTAAGTAGAATCTTGCCCTAAGGTCACCACTGTTTTTTTTTTTTTTATTCCATTTCTTAATCCATTTTTCTCCTTAAATACAGGAGTTATCTCCATTCCACTTCCTTAAAATTTGTATTTTATAATTTACCCTGCCCACCTTGTTCCTTTTCATTGTAAATCTTCATTAGAGCTACCACTAATATCCACAAGATAGAGTCTATACTAGGTTGTTTTGAGATTTTCTTCTGCCAACAGAATTAAACCAAAACTCTTCACTTTAACCTCAGGCATACGCTTTGGACAAGGGCAAAAACCAGCTGTTTTCTTCACCAACTATCACAAGATCAGTCTCCAGACACTAACATTCTTCTCCTCTGGAACCCACACTTCATCACATCACATTCAGCACCATTGTCTTCCATGTTCCTACTAGTATGGTCCATATTAGGCAGTGCTCAAAGCATGCCACTGCTTTCTTAACTCGAAGTCCCAAAGTTCAAATTTCTAAAGAAAAACATGGTCAAGCCTTTCCCAGTTCCTGGTATCAGTTTTTGTCTTAGGTGGGGTTTTTATTGCTGTGAAGAGACACACTGCAACTCTTTGGGGGTGGTTTCCTAAAAGTTTCAGAGGTTTAATCCATTATCACCGTGATAGGAAGCATGGTGGCATGCAGGCAGATGTGGTGCTGGCTACATCTTGGCTTGCAGGGAATAGGAGGTCAACTAACATACTGGGCAGTATTCTGAGCATAGGAAAGTTCAAAGCCTGCCCCCATAGTGAGACACACTGCAACTCTTTGGGGGTGGTTTCCTAAAAGTTTCAGAGGTTTAATCCATTATCACCGTGATAGGAAGCATGGTGGCATGCAGGCAGATGTGGTGCTGGCTACATCTTGGCTTGCAGGGAATAGGAGGTCAATTAACATACTGGGCAGTATTCTGAGCATAGGAAAGTTCAAAGCCTGCCCCCATAGTGACACACTTTCTCCAACAAGGCCATACTCACTCCAAGAAAGCCACACCTCCTAATAATGTCAATCCCTATGAGATTATGAGGGCCAATTACACTCAAACTACCACAAGGACCTTCACAATTCTAAGGGAAATCCCTCAATTTGTGGAAACTGATAAATCAACAACTCTAAAATCCTGCAAAATACCAAGAAAGGCCAAGATCAAGGGAGAAAAGGCAAGGAAGTATAATAGAAAATTTTGACTAGTGAATGAAATAAGTAAAAGGCCAATAAAATTAGTATATACTACTTAAAAATTCTAAAGCACCACAAAGAATAGTGCATATGTAAGCATTCTTCTGAAGTATTTTATTATAAATACACAATTTTTAATGTACTAGAAGTTGACTTTTTAAATAGTATAAACTCATTTAAAGGAAAGGAGGAGGGAAGGGAGGGAGGAGGGGGAGGAAGGGAGAGACGGTGGGAGAAGTCTGTCCCTCTCAGCACAAGCCTCACCTATTTATTTCCAGTGTTGAGTGGGCTAACAGGTTGGAGTTCTAGGCTTCTGGCAACCATGTCTGCATACGACATACCTACCCAAGCAACAGATCTCGGGGCCCTTTCCATTTCAGCTGTAGCCAATGACTGAGCCCAGGCCTGATACTCTATTTATGGTCGTTGTTTTAACAATGTATAAAGTCTACCTATATATCACAAAGAGGTCGGGATGTTTACATGGCCTTCTGCCAAAAGCAATTGCTCCAGGCTGCTTGCACCATGCCAGATGACCCCTGGAGGTGGCATTACAAAGCTTTATTTTACTTTCTGTTATTGAGAATGAGACCTGCTATGTCATCTAGGCTGGTCTTGAATTTATAATTCTACTGCCTCCACCTCCTGAATACTGGGATTTTAGGTGTAATTAGCACAGCTGTTTTGAGATTGGAAAATAAGAGAAACACTTTTAGCAAAAAAGAAAAAAAACTTCCTACCTAATAAAGTCAGGGAAGTGTGCCAAGCTGCATAAATTTACCTGGACACCTTGTGAAAATGGCTGGAAGGGAACATTTAGTCCAACATCACATCAAACTTGTCAGGTGGAATTAACATGTTGTCACAGTTCTGGACTCAAAGGCCAGTAACCACTGGGTTTGCTCTCTATCAAAAGTTCAGAAAAAAAGGCAAAATCAAAACTGGATCCCCTTGCACACCCCATCACCCTCTTCACTGGAGTTTGAGCCCATGTATTATGTTTGACAGTATCCCTCAGCCAAGGGACAAAATTAACCTAGGATGTGAAAGCAGACCAGCCTGCAGCCAGTGTCTGACCTTGACTTTAACTCTGTTAGCCGATTCCTCATCCACAAGCACAAACAATACACCTGAGAAAACATCCTTCGTTTCATTTTATTTTTATACATGTGAATGTCTATGCATCACACACATGCCGGGTGCCAGAAGAGGGTATCAGATCCCCTGGAACTGGAGTCATAGCTAAATTGGGGCCATGGTGTGGGTGGTAGGAACCGAACATGAATCCACAGAGCCATCTCCCCAGCCCCTAGCTTCATTTTTTTATTTTGTGTTTTGAGACAGGGTTTCTCTGTGTAGCCCTTGCCCTCTTGAACTCCCTCTGTAGACCAGGCTGGTCTTGAACTAACAGAGATCTGCCTGTTTCTGCCTCCTGAGTGCTGGGATTAAGCGCCCCACCACTGCCAATCCCCTAGTTTCATTTTTAAAAGTAAATTATTTAAGAACAAGTAAACTACCTGATGGTGTAGCCACACCTTTAATTTTCTGTGAGTTTGAGGCTAGCCAGATCTATATAGTGAGTTCTAGGCCACCAAGGACTCTGTCTCCAAATTAAACAACAACAAAAATGACAAAAAAAAAAAGCCAGTTCATATTTAATGACACTTTGTGAACTTTAATTTTTAAACTCTACTTGATTTTTATTGTAGACAATGTTGTGAAATCTTTAAACCTCATTGTAAATCATCTGCTTTGGACAATATGACCTTCAAAGCTACCAGGTCATGCATGCTGCCATCGCAAAGACACCCACGTGCAAATCTCTTGAGAAGCGGAGAGCCGTGTGGGGCATGCTGTCTATTTCCTAATGGCCTCTAAATGCCTCCACTTCTACTTAAACTTCATCCTCACTCTTGTGTCTCTGTAATAAACTAATTTTGCCTCACTCAGTCTTGCTCTGAAATTCTTCTCTGTGGTAAGTCAAAAGATTTGGTGTTACAACTGGGTGCAGGTCCTTCAGGAGGAAGGGAACATCTCTCTCACAGCTGGTGGTTGTTCTAGGCTGCAGCTCCCCACACCAGCCGTGGTACCTCATCTTCTAGAATCATACACATGTTAAGAAAAATGTCTTCTTCCTCTACCCTTCCAAAAGCCCAGATTCCTCAGACAAAGGGCAGAAAAAGAGGACCACGCAAATGTATTTGATAAAAGTTTCACACATCAGTCTTCAGAATGTAATGAAGGTCTGCACCAAGATAGCTAGGTTTCTGTTATTGAAATAGGGTCTTACTTAGCTCAGGATGCACTATAGAATTGAGGCTGGATTTGAATCCTAATGCCTCTGCCTCAGCTTTCTGAGTTCTGAGGTTGTGGAAGCAGAGTGTTTTCATACTGGACTTGATAAAGAATGGAGAGCTATAGAAAACATGGTAGGTCAAGAGGGTTCATGGAGTGTAATTTACACAGTACTCACAGTACAAGCTAGTGACAGAAGGACCTGCTCCATATCCTTATAAGAGGGAACCTCTCACAAGGAAGAGGTGTCAGGAAGCTAAGATTGTCTTAACATTTCTTAAGGTTTTTCCAGGCAAGATTCAAAGACACATTATATGGGGGGGCACACTTAGAGGGGGAACTTTTGAAGGGAACAGTTAGACACAGCACATCTCAGGCCCCGTTATCACAGAGTCTTTGTACTTTCATGATTGGCTTATTTTGCCTTCATCTTTAAAGGTTCATCTATCCTAGCACTTGGGAGGCAGAGGCAGGCACACCTCTGAGTTTGAGGTCAGTCTGGTCTACAAAGTGAGTTCTAGGCAACCAAGGTTATATACTGAGACCTGTCTCAAAACGTACGTGTATGTGTGTGTGGGGGGGTGTGTATTTATAAAAAATTAAAGATTCATCTACTTTACATTGCATGATACTCCACTAAACATATATTGTATTTTGTCTATGATTTGTGAATGGGCATTTGGGTGACTTTACTTTGGGACTGTCAGTAATAACATATGCTTTTATAGTATATTTTTACACAAATATATATATATATATATATATATATATATAAACAATAAAAAGAGCTTGGCCCAGGCCCTCATAGAAGGCTAGGACCCTGAGTTGACGAGGACAGGGTCAGGGCACAGATGGCAGTCCTATTGGAGGACTCCCGTGCACTTTTTCTATCACCTGGAAGAGTGAACTAGGGCAGTGAAGTAGATTGTGATTAAAGAAACAAATAGGACCTGGTGTGGTGATGCACACTTTTAATCCCAGCACTCGGGAGACAGAGGCAGGTGGATCTCAGTGTTCGAGGCCAGCCTGGTGTACAGACCTAATTCCAAAACAGCCAGAACTGCTAGAGTGAGAAACCCCGTCTTGAAAAACAAAAACAAACAAAAGGAACAAATGGAGCTTTAGCAATCACCACACATCAACAGGCAGTGCAACCTAGAAATGCCCTGAATCACAAATAGCAAAGTAGACCTATACATCCCTTCACTATGGACCACTCTGCATCCTTTGGCTCACACTTGTCTGACATCCAATCACACTTCTCATGAGCTCCACATGTTAAGAGTTTAGGATCACTGGCAATACATGTGTGTGGTTCTGAGCATAGACATCAGCCAGCTCTACTCAGGGCCTTCCTCACCTGCATTATTTTCAAGTTTCTCCACATTCTGATTTACAGATGGGCCTGTTCTCCGAATTTCCCTTTGGAGAGTTAAGAACACCTTTCTGGTTAGTTCATTAATAAGTTGAATATCAGTCATCATCTTACCAATGTTTGAAAAACTATTCTTTGCTAAGTCTCACCCATACATGAGTTGATTCCTTGCTTCTTCAGGAAGCCTGTAAAGCAGTAGGCTGGCCAGCCCTGAGATGCTCTTCAGAAGACAGGACTGTCAGACAGACTTTGAAAGTTGGTACACAACCTGCTGACCTCGGTGTGGGGAACCAGATCTCCCTGTCCACCCAGCCTTTCCTGGGCTTTACCACTGTCTCCTCCTTGGCATGATCACACAGCTCCCTGCCAGTGCCCATCTCTGAAAAGCCTGCCCTGAGCTCAAAGACTTCACTTTAGAAAGGAAAAGGACTGTCTTCTCTAGCTCACTGCTTCTCCTCTGCGGCCATAGCAGGGGAGAAACCTGCTTCCCTACGCTGGGAAGGACAGAGAGGATGGCAGAAACCAAACCCTCCAAGGTTCTTCAAAGCTCAGAACAAAATTCTTTTCACACTTAATTTTTCCTACTAGGAAGAACTTAGTTAACTTTAATATTGATAAACAGGTTGAGAAACACCAGTTTGGGGGCTGAAACATGGCTCAGTGATACAGACCCTTACCCAGCATGAATCAGGCTCTGAGAAGAATGAGAAAAATGAAGGGGGCAAAGCACTCCCTGCTCTGGTCAGTCTCTCCCAGTGTCATCTGGTCCTCCCTGTCCAGTTTTCTGCCCTATGTCCTAAATCACCTGATAACTCAGCGCCTGGGACTCACCTGCCTGTGAGCATGGTAGCAAACCGGGCTTCTGGCCTGGTGGAGCTTACAGTCCAGTGAGGGTCAGGCAGAGATGACAACCCAAGATTACAGGCAGAGAGAGAAAGAGAGAGGGGGGGAGGGGAGGGAGGGAGGGAGGGAGGGAGGGAGAGGGAGGGAGGGAGGGAGAGAGAGAGCCAGGTAGCGGTGGCACATGCCTTTAATCCCAGCACTTGAGGCAGAGAAGCAGGTGCATCTCTATGAGTTGAGGCCAGCCACCAGCCTGGTCTACAGAGCAGTTCCAAGACAGTCAGAGCTATTACACAGGAAAACACTGTCTTCAAAAACCAAAAACCAAAATAAAAAAAAAAAAAAAAAAAAAGAGAGAGAGAGAAAGAGAGAGACAGAGAAGCAGAAAAGGATGCCAACAGGGAACTTCGGCAAATGAAGGAAAAAGTAACAAATCTATAAGGTAAATGTGGCTGCTCTGAACGGCACTGGAAACCATGCCCTCCATACAGCCAGAGGGAAAGGAATGGTATCCATGGTGTCATGAGAAGCAACAGTTTTAACAGTGCTAGACTGATACAGTAACATCCACTGCCCTGTGAAAGGGAACAGCCCACTGCCCCATACCACCCACTGCCATTCTGTGAAGGAGGACAAGTCCCCGCACACACCATCCACACCACCTGAGCTATATGATAGCCGCCATCCTGTGAAAGATGACAGGTCTGTCCCAACCACCCACATACACACACTCGTGATATCGGGCTTCCTGGCTCAGTTCTGCATCCTGTTTTCTTCTGGACCTTGTTTCTAATAAGTGTTTTGCTGGAGCATGAACAGTCATTATAGGCCAAGGTCAATGGCAGGCACCATGCACACAGCTTAGTTCATCCACAGGGATGCCACAATGTAGGTCTCTCCTCTTACCCACCAGTTTGAGTGAAGCAGGAGCTGACGTGCAGAGAGCCAGGCTTTTCAATTCCTATGCTCCTTTGTGACTTACCCACTGTGCTGTTGGCATCATTACAATGCAATGATTAATCTGTTTTTACCTAAAATTAACTCCAAAGAAACAGATGCCAGCTGAAGATAGTAGAGACAGAGTGTCATCAGAAGAGACCCACTTAGCAGAAAAAAGCTGTGGCAAACCAGCCTGACCCATGCTGATACTATCTGGAATTAAATGGCCATCTGATGGTGACCTGCAAGAAAATCTCAAAGGGCGCCAAGCCTTTGGACATTTGCAGCTCTTGGCAGACCACTAGGGAACTGAGTTTATATGTCAGACAGAATGAGAAACCTTTGAAACAAGTCTGTAGTCATGAAAAAGTAGCAAGTCAATGGCACAGCTCTAGAATCGGCTGTCAGTCAGCACAAACCATTAGGGCCTGTCTATGTGCATCCTCTTCCCTTTCCAAGAATCAAATAATGGGTCTCGTATTCTCAATATACACAGTTCATTACATTTTGTTGTTTCTGGGCCTTTGGGGGTTGAAGGGGACAGAGTTGTAGGTGGATAGCTGACTTCCCAAGGTTTGTGATTACAGACATGTGCCACCTTACTTAAAGCTCTTAGAAGCTTTTGAGGATATGGTAGTTGGAATGTAATTGGCCCCCATAATCTCATAGGGAGTGGCACTCTTAGGAGATATGGCCTTAGTTGAGTGGGTATATGTGGTGATATGCTAAATATTAAATAAAACTCGAAGTATCCAGAGATCAACACCCAGTCAAAAACTAGGCAGACATAGTTCAGGAATTTCTTGATCTTTGAGTCCAAGGCCAAACAGCTGGCCTTCAATGGCACATACCTTTAATCCTAGCTCAGAGAAAGCCTGGGAATGGTGACCTACACCTTTAATCCCACAAGTCCAGAGACAGAACTTTCTGTGTTTTTGTGAGTTCAAGGCTGACTACGATAGAGTAGCTCCCACCTTTAATCCTAAAATGGATGGGATACAGCTGGTGAGAAGAGCTAGGAAACCAGCTAGAAGGACCAGGAGGAGGCTGAGGAAGCTGGAAGGTAGCTGGGTAAGATTTGACTGTGGTGTTTCCTCTCTCTGATATTTCAGCCTTTCAATACAATCTGAATGTGTGCTCCATGTGTGGACTTGTTGGAGGAAGTGTGTCACGGTGGGGGCAGGCTTTGAAGTTGTCACTGCACAGGATACTGCCAAGTGTCTCAGCTGACTTCCTGTTTCCTGCAAGATGTAGGACTCTCAACTACTACTCTAGTACCATTCTGCCTGCACGCCACCATGCTCCCCACCATGATGATAGTGGACTGAATCCCTGAAACTGTAAGTGAGCCACTCCAATTAAATATTTTCTTTATAAGAGTTGAGGTAGTCATGGTGTCTCCTCACAGCGGTAGGAGCCCTAACTAAGACAGAGGGGTCCAAATAGCTAGCTAATACTGGTTCACGCTGAAGTCAGCAGAACGCTAAATAGCCAGGAGCATGTGTAGGAACCAGATGTTTGTCTCATTAGCATCTTCACCACATCAATTTAAATTTCTAACATCTGGACTACCAAAGGCAACAAGTTCCAGTTGCCAATGATCTCAGGTTAGATTATGAAAATAAACTGTTAATACAAAAATGATATAAATAATAAGGAAGCAAATAATCAGTGCCAGTGGTGGTGGTACATGCCATTATCTCAACATCAATATAGTGAGACCCATCTTTAAAAAAAAAAAAAAGATTATGTTAAAGAGTTGGCAAAAATAATACTGGTCCCCAAACTAAGGAAAAGAGGGTAACAGTGTGTATTCATTGCTCCTTTTCCACTGGAAACATAGGCTGTGACATAGGTAGCTAGGTATCAATCCTTTATAATGGCAGAGTGAACAAGTTTTTTTTCTCACATGCAAATAATTTTCACCAGTGGCATCCAAAGGCCTAGATTCCTAATACCCATGGTTTTTTTGGGGGAGTGCTGTGGGGATGAAGGTAAAGCAGGATACTAAGTAATTGATTCTATCTTACAATCAGTGTAAGTCAACACTCATACTGACAGCAGCCCAGTCTTCAGTCTCTGATGTAGCAATTAGGTCCAAAACAAAGGAAGCATCTTCATAAGTGGACTTGATAGAACATGTTTGATACCATTTCTTGTCCACTTAATATATATGTCTTTGGGGACAGTGTCTCCTTCTCTCATCATACAGAGATGCTGCAGTGTGAGGTGTTGGAAAATAAATGATGTAGACAAAAGCAGAAACAAGAACCCACTCCTAACTCTGAAGGAAAGTCTAAACAAATTACAGATGGGAAAGTTAATAATAACCTAAGATATTTTTCACCTCCAAAATGGCAAAAATCTAAATAACCCACAGTGTTCACTTGGCTGTGGGGAAAGGGGAGCTGAGAATGACAATGTTTGTAACCCCTGTGAACCATTGCTAGAGTTTGGATGCCCATGTCCCCCTAAGGACTATGTGTTGAAGGCTTGATCCCCAGCAAGGAGATGCAGTTGAGGAGGTGGGGCCTGTGGGACAGTCTTAGTCATTGAAGATGTGTCGGTGAGGAAACTGTGGGACCCCAGACCCTTCTTCTTCTATTCCCTAGCTGTGGGTAAACATCACTCCCTGCTGCTGCCATCTGGGGCTCCATAAGGACCCAAAACAATGGCTCTCCTTCATCCTAAATGAAGTTTCCAGAACAGAAACAGAGGAACCTCTTCTTCTTCCAAGTTAATTCCCAGGGTGGCTTACTGGATAAAAAGCTGATTTAAGAAGAACAATGTGGGGGGCTGGAGAAGTGGCTCAGAGGTTAAGAGCACGGCTGCTCTTCCAGAGGTCCTGAGTTCAAGTCCCAACAACTACATGGTGACTCACAACCATTTATAATGACATCTGGTGTCTGCTTCTGACATGCAGGCATATGTGCAGGTAGAACACTGTATATATAATAAATAAATAAAATCTAAGAAGAACAATTTGGGAGCTAGAGAGATGACTCAGTGGTTTCAAGAGCCTGGTGAAAACCCAGGTTCAGCTCCCAGCACACCCACACGGTGATTTCCAACCATCTCTAACTCCAATTCCAGGAGATCCGATACCCTCTTCTGACCTCTGTGGGCATCGCCCACACATATGGTGCACAGAAAGATATACATGCAGGCAAAAGTTTTATATGCATAACCCTAAAAACAAATTTTTAAACAGAACAGCAAATAAAAAACTAGCTTTAACCACTCCATACTTAGACTCTTTCCCTGTAGACACAGCTACTACACAAACACCAAAGGTCGGACTCAAAAGGCTGCCCCTTCAGCTTTCAAGTAAAATAGCCACACTGGTTTCCCACTGCCACTGTAACCACAAACAGTCACAACAACAGAGATGCTTTGTCTTACAGTTCTGAAGGTCACAAATCCAAAATGCATCTTAGAGGGTTCAAGTTGAAGGCTGGCTCCTCCTGCCTCTTCTGTACCTCTTCGGTGTGCCCCAGACCCCTGCCTCAGGTCCTTATGTCACGCCAACCTCTGCTTTCATTCTTGATGACTGCTCTGGCGAGGCCTAGCCTTTTGCTCACCTCTAATAAGGGCACGCGGTTGATTACATGAGGCCCACCTGGATAACAGCAAGCTCTCCCATCTGCCCATGCTTAACCACAAAGCCTCCTTCAGCTGCACACTGACATTCATACAGACTCAGGGCCTTAGACTGTGGATTTCTTTGGCTCAGTAGCAAATAGCTAGAAGGGGTCTCCATCAGTATTGGACTGGCTAAATAATTTAAGATAAAGTGCTGTAACCAAATACAATCATTCTTCCAACAATGAGAAAATTCATTATGAACTAAAAAGAAAACTCTCCAAAATGAAATGTTCACTGGAAAGAGCCAGGCACAGACCAGAGAAAGAAATGCAACACAAATAATCTGCTTCTATCCCCAATATTATTAAAGTGAATCAGGTTAGAAAGTGATAAGTAGGAATAGAGGGGGAACATTACCTAATGGCTTTTCACTAAATGCTCCATAACTTTTTGTTTCTAGAACTTGTAGCTGTAGCACTTATACAAAAAGTGAGACAAGATCTAAGAAGAGGAAAAAGAAATCAGGAAAAAGAGGAAGAAGAGTGACAGATGGAGAGTCCAGGGCAGGTGGCACCAAGCCAGCAGGCTGGGTCTCTCAAGACCAAAGACATGGGTAGTGGCTAGGGCACAATGGTGGCACTCTCACCAACATGTAAGAGGCTGCACTCCAAACCAAAAAAACATACTAGATCATACAGGATTCTAATGCTATATAACCAATTACTATAAAACAGCAGTCCACCCCACAGCCGCCATCAAATGAGTTCTGTGGGACAAATACCCAAAAGGAAATATGGGTGAAAGATCTGAATGGGCACGTCATGTAAATACATTTAAGTAGCCTATAAAAATACATCTAAAAACTTAATAGTATTAGTTAATCTGGAAAGTATAAAGAGACAATTCTGCTTTGAGGATAAGGGGTGGAGCAAACATGGAGAACAGCTAGGCTCCGAGGCTTGCTGCACATGTGGTAGCTATTAGTGGTGCACAGACCCAGGCAAACTCTGCCACTTGGCAGGGCATTCTATTCCTGGGCATGTTTCAGATGCAATGCACATGTGTAGAGAAAAGGGAACCTTCATTCACTGGCAGTGGGACTGCAAACTGGTCCATGCACTCCAGAAATCCATGCGGAGAATTCTCAAAAAGCTAAAAATGAATATAACAAATGACCCAGATATCCCATTCCTTGGCATAACCCAAAGGACTCAACAATCTATTCCACAGATACTTACTCAGCCCAATCACTGCTGCTCTATTCACAATAGCTAGGAAATGAAAACAAACAAAATGTACTTCAACTGATAATGATAATGAAAATTAAAACTGATAATGAAAATGTGGTACATATACATTATGGAATATTATTCAAATGTGAAGAAAAATAAAATCATGAAATTTACAGGTAAATGGATGGAACCAGAAAATACCATATAGAGTGAGGTATCCTAAACCTAGAAAGACAATTGTAGCATGTTCTTTCTCATTGGAGGCTCCTAGCTCCAAACGTCAGATGTATGTAACTTGTAGTAACTACAGAAATCGGGAAAGTAAAAGAGTACCACCCCTGTGGTAGGGGTGGGGAGCAACAGAGAGGACATAACAGAGTACAGATGATCTGATCAAGGAATGGGAAAGGAGGTTCTTTGTGGTGGGAGGAGGAAGGTAAATATAGAATTACAATAAGGACAAGGATGGAGGAGGGTAAAATAACAATAAGGATGTCTAAAAAAGTCATAAGGAACCATACTATTAATTTTCTACCCCAAAAACTATAATACACATAAGTCTGTTTGAATATATAGTTAAAATGTAATTTTTCCATCAAAGTCAACAATACTCCCCCCAAGAGTCAAAGGTTACTTAACAAAAATCCCAATACCAGACATAAGAAGCCCTCTTTTGAGTTGTTGGTCTTGGTTATCCAAGAGATTTCCATAACAGTAAGAATACTGCTACAGTTCTTGGTTGATCCCCTGCTCCCCACCAGGTGTACGGTATGGCCCTATTGCTGAAGACATCATTCACTTCAGACATGGGGCCCAGAGGCCTCTGAGCTGGAACTGATCTGAAAGCTTCCTCCCTGAGGACTAGTCTCATGGTACCAGAAGGCACCATGCAAGCTTCCAAAGGAGGGAAGTAACCAAGGGTCCTGCCCAGCTATGGCACCTAGGTACCACAATGACAAGCATGAGACAATAACCCTACAGGTGCAGTTGTGCTAATATTTGTAAGCTGGGTGATCACATGGTGTATTAGTTAACTTTCTGTTGCTATGATAAAGAGTGTGGCCAAAATCAACTTGGGGGATACAAGAGTTTATTTTGTTTACACTTCCAGATCACAATCAGTCACACATAAGGGAGGCTGGGGAGGAACTGAAGCAGAGACCTTGGAGGGATGCTGCTCACTGGCCTGCTCCTCATGGTTTGCTCAGCCTGCTTTCTTATATCATCTAGGACCACCTGCCCCAGGTGGCACTACCCACAGTGGGCTGGGTCATTAATCAAAAACACGACCTACAGACTTACCTCACAGGCCCATCTGATAGAGGAAAATCCTCAAGTAATGTTCCCTCTTCCCAGATGGTTCTAATTTGTGTTGAGTTGAAAAACATATGAATGTGATCAATTTTCATTTTTTTCACTAAACAGTGTTTGTAGGACTTGTATATTCTATTGTAATAAATGTTTAGTAGGGTGGTGGTGGCGCACATCTTTGATCCCAGCCCTTAGGAGACAGAGGCAGGTAAATCTCCAGAGTCTGAGGCCAGCCTGGTCTACAACTTGAGCTCCAAGACAGCCAGGCTTACAAAGAGAAACCTTACTTCAAAAAACTAAACAAACAAATAAATAAAAATAATACTGACTCCTAGAGAGGAACAGCAGAGGGGGCAACGTTCTTTCTAACAAGGGTTGATTTTGTTGACCATAGATAGACCTTGCATAATCCCAAATAAGTGAATTAACAAGATCATCTCTCTTACTGACCATGTCTGTAAGGTCATTTCATTGTTTTATCTGCCTTTCACAGTTCTGGGCATGGAATCAAGTATTCTACCCTCAAGCTTCATCTCCAGTCTATAAGGACATTTTAAAAAGTTTTCTACATTTATATTATATGTGGAGGGGGGTGTTGCATACATGTCACAGCATACACATGGAGGCAAGAGGGCAACTTTGGAGAGCAGGTTCTCTCCTACACGTGTGGTTCTGGAGCTTGAACTTGGGTGGCTGGGCTTGGCAGCAATCACCTTTCCCCACTAAGCCTTCTTGCCAGCCCCTATGTCACTTGTCATCAGCGTTCTTAGTTCAGGGGATAAAATAAGGAAATCCTCTATGCAAATATAGGGATCCCGGGGGCTGGAGAGATGGCTCAGCGGTTAAGAGCACTGTCTGCTCTTCCAGAGGACCCGGGTTCGATTCCCAGCACCCACATGGCAGCTAACAACTGTCTGTAGTTCCAGTTCCAGGCAAACACCAAGGCAAATAAATAAATAAAGTTTAAAAAAAATATAGGAATCCCCTATGCAAAGCAAGTATTGTACCTCTGGGCTGCATTGGCCAGTCTATAGTCATTTTTGAGACTATGATTCTGTGATTGACACCCCCCCCAATACTTTTGTTTACTCACACTGATCTGACCAGAGGGATTCAAGAGTCAGGGAAGTGAAGGGCTTGGGCTGCGGATGTACTTCAGTTAGTTGAATGCTTTCATAAACCCTTAAACTGAACATGGTAGCACAGACTGTAATCCTAGAACTGGAGAAGCAGAACAGAAGGATCAGAAGTTCAAGGTCATCCTTGGCTACATATAGAATTCAAGGCCAGCCAGACATCCATAAAACCCTGAAAGAAACAGACTGACCACAGGGTGTTAGAGAAAAAGCAGAACATGCAGACTCAGTACCAAGGAGACAGATCAACTCTGGGTCAGGGGTTAAGGGAGGATAAGATGCTGCACACTTTTGATGGAGCCCAGGAGCAGGTTTTTGATGTTGTGGTGGTGGTGGGTTTTTGTTTGTTTGTTTTTTAACATTTATTTCTTTTTATTTTGTGTGTATGTTTTGCTTGCATGTACACTTATATGTGTGTGCAGGAGCCTGTAGAGACCAGAAGAGGGCGCTGTCGGATCCCCTGGAATTAGCATTAAGGAGCAATTGTGGGCCACCATGTGCTTGGTACTGCTGAAGTAGGTCCTCTGCAGCCCCGGAAGTTGTAAAAGACGAACAGATGGATGAATAGAGAGGAGTCAGGAAGATGAGAAAAACGAGGAGTCTGGATCCCTGTAACGGATCAGGAACATAGATAAAAGAATGGGCTCCCGACTCTTGAGAATGGCTTGACACTCTGCTTCCAAGAAAAGTCCCCAAGATGGTCCGCGGGGTCCTGAAGCTCCTGACTTCTCAGCCACTCACACACTATACCTTAGCTGAGCCTTGTTTACTGAGTGAGTTCTTCTACCTGAATTTACTGAGTCATACAAGGCTTCCTTGGAAGCAGCTGGAAAGAACGGGCCCCTCCTTGAATCTGGTTGGCTGCTTGGAAAAGGAGACAAGTTGTAACAGTGTTTCCCTAGCCCTGGAAGGCCAAGGACAACCAAATTAGCAGGAAGCAGACGCTGTCTGGGGACAAGCTGGGTGCACCCAAGTTCCTGGGGACACAGCTTCAACCACGGAATCTTTCTGTGGCTGACTGGGCATCACAGGTCAGAACTACCTTGGTTTTCAGTATTTTGGTGGGGATTTTAAAACAGAACTGTTTAAATGTGTTATTTAAAATTGCTTTTAAAAAAAGTTTTAAATTTGATTTATATAAGCATTTACTTCTTAATAAAGTTTAAATTGTAAGCTAATTGAAATAATTGATATTCTTGAGGGACTAAAATTACTTAAGAAAAAAACTCCACACAGATTTGTTAAACGATTCCTGTACATTTAAAAGTAAGAAATGACTTTTAAATCCCCATCGGCCTCCCAGAGGATGAATGATTACAAGTATCCCATGATAATGTTAGGGTTTTTTGTTAGGTCTTCTGACCGGGAGGTCCCTTGGTCCAGAGAAGACGACTTATTTCTTTGACCATACCAGAGAAAGTGAGACTTTCAAACACCCATTAGCTTCGGAAGGAAAGTGGAACTCGAGAGGTATTTGTAATCAACCTGACATTTATAAGCACCTGACTTAAATGAACTTTGCCCAAGAGGGATTTGAAGTTTACCAGGGGCACAGCCCCTCCTGCTGGAGAATAAAACAATTCTCTTTTGTAAATGTATTACCCTTGGAGAAATAAAACTAGGCAATATCATCCATCCCATAAATGTTTGTTTAAAGCCCCTGGGACAGAAAGAAAAAGAGCACAGACAGAATCTTGCCCTCTTTAACATGTTCAAAATGGTAGGAGAAGTGGATTTTTTTTTAATTAACAAAACAATTAAATTGTGATTATTGTTATGAAAAGTACAGAGACAGGAAGTAGCATTCCATCAGGCAGTTGCGGACTGGATGGGGAGTGGGATACTTAAGCCAAGCCTAGAAGGATCTGAAGGCTCTTTCTCACTGGAGCAAGAGCAGGAGGGGATGGTGCTCTGGATGCCTTAAGGGTATCTAGTGCATTGGGAAGAACTGAACAAATATTATAGATCTAAAATCCAAAATGTGGTGTGTGAGAGGCACCTAGTCTATAATAAGAATGGGGGGGCGGGGATGCATGGCAATCATGTAGACCATACAATCATGGCAGCAGGAGGGGGGAAGGGGAGCAGCCCATCCTGGGTACACCTTGAAGTCGGAATAAACTTACATGCTGGTAACAAGGGCATGTGTGAGGGTTGGTGCAAGAACAAGAATCTAAGAAGAATCTGACTTCATGCTGGAGTGAGTAGGAAGATGGCAGGGACAAGTGGACAGACAGGTTTGGAGAGAGAGGTTCCTCCCTTAGTGTATGATGCCCCAGCTCTTTATTATGTACAGCCCTTTATATCTGTTTGGAGTTTGGTTTTTATGTTTTTGAGACAGGATCACCTCTATCCTTGGCTGGCCTTGAACTCACTATGGTACCCAGATGCTCAGCATCTGATCCTCCTATCTCCACCACCTGAGTGCTGGGATTACAGGCCTATGTCATACTCCTGGCTTTTGTAGCCTGGCCTACTTCAGGATGCATTGTATGTGTATGTATAGGAAAAGAAATTATATATGTAGGTATAATTATGTAAATTTTCTTTTCATATAATATATATTATATTTCATTCAATATATATTTCATGCAGTATATATCATATAAAAAGAAAATGAAATATCCTGTGTGTCATCCACCTGACACATAATCAGAGCACAGTACTTGTAATTAATCCAGGGTATGTAGGGAGTGGAAGCAGGAGGGCGGGGCTTATCTTGCTTCGTTTGATAAACTAATTCAGTTTTTGCATCTTATAATTATGCACAGATTATATTAATTTTGTGAGTTTCTTCAAGTTTGTTTATCCTATACCAAAGATACCCAAATCCACTCCTGGTGTTAGATATTAGGAAGGGGTGGTACTGCTAGAATTAAAAGGATTTTGTTTTCCTTTGTTTTAGGACAGGGTCTCAACTATCTAGCTTTGCTTGGCCTGGAACCCACAGACATCCACCTGCCTCTGTGTCGCCCCACCCCCACCCAGTGCTGGAATCAAAAGTGTAACCACAATACTCAGTTTAAATGATTTTTTAAAGAAAAAAAAATAGAAGACATACATTCCCTGTGTGATTTTATATACAGGTTATCTGCCTAATAGTGAAGTTAGTTTACAAAGAAAATAATTAGAGGTAAATGTGCAAGCCAAGACTCCAAGCCACCCTGAGCAACCCAAGGTCATGGGCTGATTTCATTTGCCCTTTCCCTGAGGAATCATTTCTTGGCTCATTGCTTTGCCGTTACTCTATATCACAACAAAAGCCCCCATCATCCCTTTCTTAAGCCAGAGTTTAAGCCAGCTGTGGGGTCTGAGAGGTTTGTGTTTATTAGATTTTAATGACTCAGCTAACAGGGATCATTACTAAAAGTAATAGGAAGCTAAGACTGTGGAAAAGAAACGATTGGACTGACAGGTCATTTCTATCAGTTCCTTAGCGCTGCCCTTGGATATACAACTAATTCTTTAAAGTGATTAAGAAGGATCTCCCCTCTTAATCAATTTACTAATGCTACATAAAACTACTCCTGTGTTATTGCCACCCTCAGAGGCAGAAGGAATAGTGTGTACACCAGACTTCAAATGAGCTCCATAATCCTGGCCTAACAACTCAATGTTGCTGTAACTCCATTAATGGTATGACTGAAATTATTTATACTTAGCACTGGTTGTTATCATATCAGCCATGCTTCTGTTACCTCTGAAAGAATCAACTATTTCCTGTCTTGGATGAAATCTGGTTGGATACAAATATTGACAGTAAAAGAGACCATAGAGTTTAGACCCATCCTTTTAAATATTAACTGACTGTGGTTCACACTTATCCAAAGTGGTGTTTATTAGATTGTGAAAGACAATTTCCTAAGGTGGTAATTTCTGAATTATTTAAAATGAATACCAATACATTTGAGTATCGTGAAAGGAGATAAATCTCATCAGTATATGTACATAAGTGACTTGGTGTGTATTTTCTACTTTAGATCTAATGGGATGGGGATGTAATAACTATATTAGCCAGGTGTGGTCCCAGCCCTTGGAAGGCAGAGCAGGTAGACTGTTATGAGTTCAAGGCCACCTTGGTCTTCATATTGACTTCCAGGTCAGCCAGGAATACAGAGTAAGACCTTGTCTCAGATTTTAAAAGTACTCTTTCATGTGTCTATGTGTATATTTTATATGTGAGTAAGCATATTTGTATGTGTGGATACATGCATGTACCCATGAATGTCCAAGGTTGATGCTGAAAATCTTTATTTTTCTCCCTTATTCATTGAGGCAGGGGTTCTCAATCAAACCCAGACCTTACCCAAAAAGCCACTCACCTTGCTGTGGGGACTCCTATTACTGTCTTCTCACGCTGGGATTACAGGCCAGCTGCCATGGCCACCCAGCATCTTTGTGGGTTCTGAGGATCGGAATCCAGGTCCTCAGGCTTGCTAGGCAAGCATTTTACCCACCAAGATACCTCCCAAGCCCCACATGTAATAAACTGCTTAATCAGCCTTTCAAAGCCATCCTGAGCTTGTGCTCATTGAGTTTTCCAGGTTCATCTGTTTCCTTCCTGCCCAGACAACCTTGTCTCTTCTTGTTGACTATATCTTAATTAATCTTTTTTGCTCTGCTCCTGGACTTTTCTTCCCCAAGACTAGGGCCTATGTACTAGGGAAATTTCCATGGGAACCACCTCTCCTCATTAACCAGATTACTGTGCAAGCCAACCACTTCATCCTTTCTCTTGGAAGCCCCAGTCTGTCTTTCCTTCCTCAGTTTCAGACCCTGGGTGGTTTCAGTAGTTCCTGAGTGGGTCTCTAAGACGATGAAACTCTCGAGATGACCCAAACAGACACTGCTTCATGATTAACCCCCAGTTCCCACACAGGACTGCACACAGTAGGAACCAGGAAAGAGAACAGATAAAAGCTTAGAGCACTGAAGATTCTGACATCTGCAGTGTTCACCTTTAAACAGCAACGTAAGCTACAGACATAAAGCTGCTATCTTTATAAAATACTTCACAGCTAAGGGTGAAGCTAAGTTAGTAGAGGGCTTGTCTATAAACCTCCAAATCAATATTCATAGTAGCACATGGGGGTGGCCTAGGCCTATAACCACAGCATTCTGAAGGATTAGAAGTTTAAGGTTATCTTTGGTTACATCGTGGAAATGAGTCCAGCCTGAGATACATGAGACCTGTCCCACCCACCCCCACACAGACACAGACAGACAGACAGACAGACAGACACACACACACACACACACACACACACACACACACACACACACCATTTAGGTCATTTCTCTCTGAAAAGATCACACACAGCCTAACATCAGTTTGATACAAGACTAAAACTAGCATTGCTATATGTTCATTATTTTTCCAGCAAGTTTGATAAAATGTACAACCCAGTGAGTTTTAAACACAAATGTTAGATACTGCATAAAAATCCTACCAATCCAAGCAAATATAACTCCCAACTTGTATGCTTTCTGTTCAGCAAGTAAATTAAAAGAAAGGGAAGAAAGCCTTTAAATTTTTCTTATTAAGAAATGGTCTCTTGGGGCTGGAGAGATGGCTCAGCAGTTAAGAGCACTGACTGTTCTTCCAGGGGACCTGAGTTCAATTCCCAGCAACCACATGGCAGCTCACAACTGTCTGTAAGTAGTTCCAGTTCCCAGTTCCTGGCAAACACCAAGGCAAACAAATAAAAATAAATAAAGTTAAAGAAAAGAAATGATCGTTTTTTAAATGTAGAGTTTCTCTCTAGGAAAATTAATGATTTATTTTTAGTATCAAACAGAATCTCACAAAAGTTTAAGTTCTTTCAAGTCTCTCTGTCAAACAGTGTGTTTGTTTTAAGAACAAAGGAGACAATAAAATAGTTTGGGTGGGGAGGAGGAAGGAGCACCTAGGACAAAGTCCCTGGAAAGACTGAGAAAAGTAGCCAGCAGACTGGTGAGTTCCAGCATCTCTCCGTTCTAGCAACTGTAAACCACACACCCTTGGCCATATATCAAACACAACCATCATGGTAGCCCACACCTTTGATTCTAGCACTCCATAAATAGAGGTAGGTGGACCAGTGAATTTGAGGCCAGGCTTGTCTACACAAGGAGTCCCAAGCTAGCCAGGGAGATATAGCAAGAGTCTGTTTTAAACAAAACAAAAGGAAAAACAAAAACCAAAAAGTTGTAATCCCAGCACTTTCAGAATGCTGAGACATGAAGATTGCAACCAGTTCAGGAGGCTAGGTCAGAGAGCCTGCCATGAATTCAAGGTCAGCCTTGAATGCAGGACAGGTCAAACAAGACTTGGAATATGAGAGAGAGAGAGAGAGAGGGAGGGAGGGAGGGAGGGAGGGAGGGAGGGAGGGAGGGGAGAGAAACTTGCACCCACTTTAGTGTGCATCTATATGGCATCTGCACACTTGTGCACAAATACATATACAAGCACACGGACAAGCAACAAAGAACAGGGAAGTTTAAAAAACGAACAGAAATAATGAATGTTTGTTATGTATCTTATGCTTGGAGGACGCACATGAGTTATATATACCCCAGACTTTTGGGGTAAGGTCGAGAGGAGGCAAGATCGCCTAAATTCAAGGCCCAGGCTCCTTGCAGGTTCATTAAGACTCAGAAAGCACTATTCACCATTAATGTGCCCACTACTCATGAGGGTGTCAACAATGCTCTGTGGAATCTGCGGATCGTCTGGCCCCGGGTTCGAGATCCGGCCTGGCGGGCATGGCCTCTGCCCGCACCCTAGGCCCCAGCCCTCCGCTTACTGTGGGGATCCATGGTCAGCTGCTCCCGAGGGCCCTTCGGGCCGAGCCCTGGCGGCGCCGCCCTCCTAACGCCTGTCCTCCTTGGCGGGCGTCTCTCGGGTTGTCCTGACAACCGCGGACGGGGCTGGGCGGGGCCGGGCGGACGGCGAGAGGGAGGATCCAAAAAGTGACGTGGAAACGCGGAGCCGCGCACAGGCGGGAGAGGCGTAGGGGTCGGGGCTGTGGACCTCGGCTGCTCCGGCAGAGCCGCGCCCCGAGCTCGGGAAGCCGCGTCAGCTTCTGTCGGAACCACGTGAGCGTCAGCCGAGCTGGGGAAGCTCCCGCCGGTCTCCGTTCGGCCTCAGTGGCCGCCACTGCAGGTAACGGCAGGGCAGGCGGCGGGGGAGCTGGGAGGCCGCGCACCTGTTGCAGCCCCGCCCGACCCGGCACAGCTGAGGGTGAGGGCGCCGCTGCTCCGAGGGAGGATCGCTGCTCTAGGCTGAGCTCCTCTGGACCCCGGAGGGTCTGGGACAGGATGCTCCCGAGACGCCCGAGTGAGAGTCAGAACAGACCCTGCTCCAGCTGGAAGATCCAGCCATGCACCACAGTAACCCCAACTAGAGTAGGCTTCCTCTCCACCTGGCATCTGCCCAGGTCAGGATCCGGATGACCCCGACGCCCGGTGAGAGTCAGGAGGGACTCTGCTCCGGCTGGGGGACCCAGTCTTGCACAGCTGTACTGTCTCCCCAGGGATAAGGGGCCATTGCGCCAGGATGTTACCCGAGGTCGTGGCCCCGAGATACACTCGGTGAGGACGCCCCTGCTTGGTGTGTGTGGGGAGACAGAGAAGCAGCCTTTGTGTGGCAGCTCCCTTCCAGGATGGGGGACGTCGCCCTCGGTCAAGGCGAGGATGACCCTAAGACTCCAGGGTTTGAGTTCTCTTACTCCCCCAGAAGGACTCACGCTTTGCACCGCATGTCCAGAGAGAGGTGTGCGACCGATCATGTTGGCCTAGGTGAGGGTAGGACTGTGTGAGTGTGAAAGCAGCTCCTGCCTCGGTAGTAGGCCAAGCCTGTCTCCTGAAACCCCGGGGCAATTCCTTCCCTAGTCCTGCTCAGTCATTCCTTCTGTCACCTATCACATTTCAGGCCGTGGGCCTCACGTGGGATCTTGCTGTCTTTTGTGTGTGTGTGTGTGTGTGTGTGTGTGTGTGTGTGTGTGTGTGTGTGTGTGTGTTTGAATCAACTAAACTGTGTAATCTAGGTTTTGCTTTAGGAAAGGTGTGAAAATCATGGAGGGGTTTTATCCTGTATGCTGTAACATTTTCAGACCATCCCATAGAGTGTCACTGGTTAAGGAGAGTAAAAAGAAAAATCCGGAAGGAAGGAAGGAAGAAAAATGAAGAAGAGATAAGGAAGGGAATGAGCAAGTGCAGAGGAACAGAGGGAAATTGTAGGATTGATTTAGCATTCAGGTCTGGAGATTAAAGCCCCTCCATCAATTCCTACTGCTGCCATAGAGGAAAATGGAAGGCCCAGCCGTATTGGGGTCATATAAGTGATTACTCATCTTTGCCAGAGAAGAGATTTCTACTCTGTGGATGTCAAGGACACAAGGGGAGAATTACTTTCCTCTAAGGGAATCCTTCAAAGCTTCATTGAACTCAGGAAGCATCTAGTCTGTGATGGAAAGGGACATTTATTATAGTCTACCAAATTAGGTTCCCCTTCCTGGCTCTGTGAGGGGGATTGTCAAAGCAAGGAGGCTTATATGTGGGTGTTGACAAGCAGTATGATTTATGCAGAATTCATACTTCCTAAGTTAAATTACCAAACTGAGAAATTTAGGTTGGAAGTAAATGAGTATCATGAGCCATTTCCCATAATGTCCCTGCAACTTCTAGAAGGAAGAAGACAGGGTAAGATTCTGGGTGTGTCATTTCCCAAACTGGTTCTCATAAACAAAATCAGGGTGAGCTTGTCAGTAATACAACCACAAATGTCACAAGCAAACCTGGCATCACACACACACACACACACACACACACACACACACACACACACACACACGAGGTAAAGTTAAATTGTCCAAAAACTAGATATTGGGGAGGGGTGCTTGGTGCTTTTTTTTCTCCTCCTCCTCCTCCTTTAAGAAAAGTAACAGATATCCATGCTAAGGTAATGTAGACTATATGTAGTGATTGCATTTGCATTGAAGTGGGCATTGGGGGAGTCTAACTCAATACATAAAGGCAGCTAACTGTGAAAGCAAGATTTTAGGGAATGTCATGCCCATGAAAGAAACAACTGGCTCGGAGATGAAAGTGAGGGGCAATCTTTGTCATTTCCCCTCTAGCACCTAATGCAGTGCACTTGCTCAATGCATGAGAAGAACTTCCCTGTAGGGATATGTTTTTACCATCCGAGAAGATGCTCATGGTCAGAAATTGTTAATGGGTTAGGGCTTGGAAATGAATGATAAAGTTTTTATTGTCACTTTGGTTTTTTTCTGCTATTATGTCTGTTTCCTTTGGCGCTGTGCTCAGTGTGTTATTGGTGGTTAGTGGTTGTGGGGAGGGGAGTTACTTTGTCTTAAATTCTCAAGTTTCTTTGTGCACAGAGCAGTGACATCCCCACTTAGCTGATGTGTAACTCAGTAGCAAACCAAAGCAGTTTTAGCATGGGAGTAACAAAGTAGCCCTGAAGACGCCATAAAAGTGCAGCCGTTTCTTTTTTCTAGTTCTCTTGGCCACTCTCAGAATGAACAGTAAAGACAACTCGGTTAGAGGTTAACTTGATTTAGCACAAATAGGGCAGCCAGAATTAGATCACTTGAGCATATGGGTTCTGCCTCCTTCTGCTACTATCATAACTGGGAGAAGGGTTTTATTTTAGCTTTGAAGAATTTTTGTTTTATTTTTGTTAGCATGATTTGGATCTCTTTTTCTCTCTACTACTTTCTGAATTCATTAAGGAGTTCAGTCAAAGGTAGAACACAACCTGATTTCCATATCTGCTTTTGTGTTACCCCCAAACCTGTTACAAACTACACTTAAACTACTAGACTCGGCCGAATGCCTGCCACGATGCTCTTTTCCTTATCTGTGGTGTAATTGTGCTTCAGGATCTGCCTTTTCCTCACTTTCCAGCACTTCTTCCAGAAGAAGGCTCATGCCCACTAAAAACTTCTCTCTCACTGGAGGAACTCTGCAATGGAGCTCTTAGCCCCAAAACTACATATTCTTCTAGCAGTTATCTCTCTTTCACTTTTGGATCTTGAACCTCTGATTAAGCTTTTGTTTTCTTTTATATAAACCCACAGCATGCTGCTTCTGTAGTCCCTTAATACAGAGCAAGCTTTGGTTGTATCTGATGTTTTGAATGGGATGGTAACAGGTGATGGAATAGGATCACACCTATTCTAGTCTTTTTGCTAGTCTTTATTTCTAGATCCACCTCTTTAGGAAAGTTGGGAGCTGCTGTTTGCTCATATTTAGATGGCAGTTTATCTAATAGTTTAGTGAGAATCAGAATTGATTGCATGTTATTGTAGAGACAGAGATATAACTCAGTTGGTAGAATACTTAGTGTGAACTAAGCCTTGGGTTCAGTTCCCAATCAGTATAAACTAAATGTGGTGTCCCACAACCGTAACCTCAGCACTGGTGAAGTAGAGGAAGAGAATCAGACTTTTAGAGCCATTCTTGGTGACATGGTGAATTTAAGGCCAGGCTAGGCTACATGAGACTCTGTTTCAAATAATAATAGTCAAGTGTTACTAGATAAAGAATACCGATATCTTTCATGTTGTAAAAGACCCCCATCCCCAGACAGAGTTTCTTTGGGTAATAGCCTTGGCTGGTCTGGAACTTGCTTTGTAGATCAGACTGGCCAGGAACTCACAGAGATTCTCCTGCCTCTGCCTCCCAAGTGCTGGGATTAAAGGCATGTGCCACCATACCCAGTGTAAAAGAAATGTTTAAATGTGGTGTTTTTCAACGGGAAGGACAATGTTGGCATAGGGCAGACATGTATTGAACAGTCACAATGTACTGCCCTAAGATAGCTTTTCATAATTGGAGACAAGGGAGAGCCCAGGTGGGTAGATGTGAGGGCAAGAGGGCTTCCCCATCAAAGAATAACTTGGACAGTAGACAGAAGGCAACAGAAAGCAAGTGTGGGCAGTAGTTGATGCTGGTTGAATACATATAGCCACATACATAGAAGAGAGAGAAAGCCAGAGAGGTGCTAGGGAGAGGTTACAAAGAGCCCTTGAGTACTGGGTTTTTCTTTTTACTCTCTCTTTTCTTTTCTTTTCTTTTCTTTTTTTTTTTTTTTTGGTTTTTCAAGACAAGGTTTCTCTGTGCAGCCCTGGCTGTCCTGGAACTCACTCGGTACATCAGGCTGGCCTTGAACTCTCAGAGATCTACCTACCTCTGCTTCCCAAAATGCTGGGATTAAAGGTGAATGCTATCACAGGCTTGGGTTTTTCTTTAAAGGGAATAAAAATTTGGGTGAGTGATCCCTTTTGCATATGGAAAGGATCAAAGGTTAGTTAGTGAGAGTCAATTAGAGACAGAAAAGCAATGGGAGGGCCACTTGTGTCTGTTTATAGTATGGATCGGAGATGCTAAGAGTAGGTATTGGTGACTGTGGTGCCAATGTCATGGGGAGCCACTGGAAGGAGCAGACTTGGAGGTCTTGGTGACACAAGGTAGAGGAGAAGACAAGGTTACCTCCATGTCTGACATCAAGGGAAAGGTGCGCTCTCCAGTTATTTGTTGAAGTCTAGAGCACAAAGAAAGGGAAGCAAGCTTTGTAAAGAATATAAGGAATGGACGAGCCTGTGGTGGCACATGCCTTTAACCCTAGCCCTTAGGAGACAGAGGCAGGTGGATCTCTGTGAGTTCAAGGCCAGCCTGGTCTACGGAGTGAGTTCCAGGACAGCCAGAGCTACACATAGAGAAACCGTGTCTCAAAAAACAAAAACCAGATGACAATGGAGCAAGACAGTTGTAGCACACACCTTTATTCCAAGCACCTGGGAGGCAGGACTCCACTGTGTCAATGGAAACAAACCCTCTGAGCTGAGAAAGTACTCATGGTAACTAATTGACTTGTAGCCCTGTGTGGGCAGTTAGAACCATGTCTTTCAAATACATAAACAAGACTTGCAAACAGGTCTGTACTTGTTTTACTTCAAAAATCATTCTATTTGCATTTACTATGTGTGTATATTTGTGTATGTATCATGTATGCAATGCATCATACCACGGCATACACTTGTGGAAGTCAGAGGGCAATTTGTAGGATTTTCTCCTCTGTTCTCAGATCATCAGACTTGGAAAAGAGTACCTTTCCCTAACCCTTTTAAAAACACTATCTGATGTCTGCTGTGGAGTGAAGTATTATTTCGGCCTGCACTGATACAATACAAACTCTTGCTTTTTTGAGACAGTCTTACTGTGTTGTCCTGGCTGTCCTGGAACTTGCTATGTAGACCAGGTTAGCCTCAAACTCACAAAGATCTGCCTGCTTCTGCCACCTGAGTGCTAGAAGTAAAGGGGTGGGCCACTTCACCCAGCCAAGCCCCTGCTCTTCCAGCATTTGGGAAGAAGAATGGCTCAGCAGACACTATACACTCATCCAGGATCCAGCGGGGCCACACTGCCTGACTTCAGACACCTGCTGTATTCAAAGCCGAGATGCCAAAAGCTGGATAAATTAGTCAAGCCTCTGAAGGCATAAATTTCCTTATTTGAAAGAAGTGGGACTAATAAAGTAAACCCTCATGGGGTTCTTAAGGGTTTAAATGAAATAATCCATATAAAGTGCTTAAATGTTTAACAGCATCTGGCATAAAGTAAGCATGCTGTAAGTGCTGATCAGTAGACTTATCATCTTCATCATCATTAGTCCCAACTTGAGGAGTGTGTAGAACCATGTTCTCCAACTATGGTCTGCAGACAGGTGCTGCCCCCCAGCCTTCCTGTCATGTGAGGAGAGCAGTTGGTACCTGGACTTTTTCAGTAGCAAGGCTGCAGTGGGAGAGGCAGTGAGTTCTTTTGCACTCTGATACCAGCTTCTTATCTCGCCATAGGCCACCATTTTGCATAAAATTGCCATGGAATTATTGGACCCATGATCATATGCTCTAAAAAACTAAATGGCCTTTTATCCTAGGCCTCCTCACTTGCAGTCCTCAAACCTTTTGTTTTCCAAACATTAGCATTGTGGGTTGTAACTTTACTGATCATACTGCCCATGCACTGCCCTGGGTCTATTTTCTAGGAGTTGCAATGATAACTCTGAAACCATCTAAGCTAGAGGAAGAAGGAGATGGGTGAATGTGGAAGCTGGTGTTTTGTGCACACAATTAGTGTTTGCAGTGGTCTTATAGCGTGGTCACGTGGGCTCCTGCATCCTCGAGAAGACAGCATAGTACCTATTAGTCCTCCAGCATCATGTGGTTTCAAAACAGTGTTTGACTCTTCTAGAAATATGCAACACTAGTAACCATCTGAATGAGAAAATAACTTTTAAAGATTTTATTGCGAACCCATCTTCTTACACTGTAACTCATAACTCAAAGTGGGAATCATTAAAAAAATGTGACATCAGAAAAAGGTTTTTGAGCACACAACAATCCCAGATTAATTCAAAATCTAACTGGAAGTGAATCCAGGTGTTTCTAACAGTGCTTTCCCATGTTGTATCATGCAACTTTACAGCAGCCTTGGTGTTGAGCATACAACATACACACTTTGCACTGTTTGTGCCAACAAGCTCTGCCTGAAACAGGAGCTCAGATTTTAAACCATTGTAGGTTACTTTGGCAGTACTTTTTTGTTTGGGGTGTGTGTATGTGTGTGTGTGTGTGTGTGTGTGTGTATGTGTGTGCAGTATATGTGTACAGATTTCTGTGCACACGGGCATGTGAGTGTAGAGGCCAAAGATCACTGTCAGGTGTCCTCCTCAGTGATTTCTTTGGGGATCAGGGTCTCTCTCTCTCTCTCTCACTCTCTCTTATTTAAAATTTTTTCCTTTTTCATTTTACATACCAACCACAGTTCCCCATGCCTCCCCTTCTCCTACTCATCCCCCAGCCTCCCTCCCCCACCCCATCCCACCCAGAGAGGGTAAGGCCTCTCATGGGGAGTTAACAAAGTCTGGGACATCAAGCTAAGGCAGGACCAAGCCCCTCCCCCTGTATTAAGACTGAGCAAGCTATCCCTCTATAGGGAGTGGGCTCCAAAAAGCCAGTTCATGCACTAGGGATAAATCTTGGTCCCACTGCCAGAGGCCTCACAAACTGCCCAAGCCACACAACTGTCTTCCACATTCAGAAGGCCTAGTTTTGGCCCATATAGGATCCCCAGCTGTCAGTACAGATTCAGTGAGCTCCTGATAGGACAGGTCAGCTATCTCTGTGGGTTTCCCCATCATGATCTTGACCCCTTGGCTCATATATCCCCCCTCCTCACTCTCTTTGACTGGACTAGGAGCTCAGCCCAGTGCTTAGCTGTGAATCTGTCTACATCTGCTTCCATTGGTTGCTGGATGAAGGTTCTATGGTAATAATTATGGTGGTCATCCATTTGATTATAGGGAAGGCCAGTTCAGGTACCCTCTCCACTATTGTTTGGGGTCTTAGCTGGGGTCATCCTTGGTTTCTGGGAAATTCCCTAGCACCAGGTTTCTCCCTGACCCCAAATGGCCCCTCCATCAAGATAGCCCTTAGTTCTCCCTCCATCTCTCTCCCCGCTCTACCATCCCATTCCCTCCTGGTCTCTTCACCTCCTCTTACCCACCCCCATGCTCCTCAAAAATTTACTCAGGAGATCTTACCTATTTTCCCTTCCCAGGGGGATCCATGGATGTCTTTGTTACCTAGCTACTCAAGGGTTGTGGATTATATAGCCTGGATATCCTTTGCAACTGAGCCTTACTCTTTTTTTTTTTTTTTTTTTTTTTTTTTTTTTTTTTTTTTTTTTTTTTTTTTTTTTTTTTTTTTTTTTTTTTTTTTTTTTTTTTTTAGTTTATTTATTTATTATGTATACAGGAAAGGGTACCAGATATAGATGGCTGTGAGCCACCATGTGGATACTGGGAATTGAACTCAGGACCCCTGGAAAAACAGTCAGTGCTCCTAATCTCTTCAGCTCCCTGGTTTTTCTTTGCTTTATGTCTAATATTCACTTATGAATGAGTACGTACCATGTTTGTCTGTCTGGGTCTGGGTTACCTCACTCAGGATGGTTTTTTCTAGTTTTACCCATTTGCCTACAAGTTTCAAGTTTCAAGATTCCATTATGTAAATGTACCACATTTTTAAAAATCCATTCTTTGGTTGGCATCCAGGTTATTTCCCGGTTCTGGCTATTATGAATAATGCTGATATGAACATAGATGAGCAAATGTCCTTGTGGTGGGAATATACATTCTTTGGGTATTTACCCAGTAATGATATTGCTGGATTATGAGGTAGATTGATTCTCAGTTCTCTGAGAAACTGTCATAGTGATTTCCAAAGTGGCTGTACAAGTTTACACTCCCACCAGAAATGGAGGAATGTTCCAGGACAGGGTCTCTTGTTGCACCTGGGGTCATCAACTTGGTCCAAACTGTTTGGTCAGCAAGCTTGCAGGATCTGCCTGTCTCTGCCCCTCTTCCCCCAGTGAGGAGATTACAGATGCACCCCACACTTAGCTTTTACATGGATGCTGGGTATTGAACCCATGTCCTCATGTTTGTGTAGCAAGCCCTTTATACACTGAGCCAGTTCTACCGCTCCTGTTTACAGTGTTCTTACTGTGCATCCAGAGGCATCTGCTCTTATAAAAACAGTGGTATAATTACAAAGAACAAAGACCCTCGATGGGTCTCAAATTACTGTACCTTTGCCTTCTGTTGTGTTAGAGGTTTTGATTTTGAAAACTGCTATTTGAGTTGCTGGCTTGAATTTCATGGAAAAAAATTAAACAAATTTTGGCTTATAAGGAAAAAAAATTTCCTAACTTTTAAGTCTTCCTAAATATATTTCTGCCTCTTATACTATGTATTTGTTCAAAGTGACATTCTGAGCACTTAATACTTCTAAAATTAAAATGTCCATCTTAAAAAGCACTGAAGAAGCTTCATGTCCTGTAGGGAATCCAGCCAAGAATCATTCTTTGTGCAAAAATAAGCAAACATGCCAGTCTCATTACTATGCAGATTTGCCTTTGACTTTAATAAATGGTGATACTATATGTATGCCAAAGAATTGTTTTAAAAGTGAATTTCTTTATGATTTATGACCAGCAAATGTTTGGTTTACATATTGATTTTTTACATACCCATGTAATCAGGGTCATGTCCAAGTTTCTGAGGTCATAAAGGGATGATAAGCAGAAAATACTAGGAAGCCTTGTAGAAGACCTGTTTAATCATTTTCTCTTACGTGCAAACACATGAATCTGAGTGATTTACTGCTGTATAGATGTTGATGGAACATCAGAGAGATTAAAATCCTGGAGAGCTTTTGCATTGGCTACATACAAAGCTGGGCATTATATAATAGGGTAACTTAAAAGAGGCAAGATATTTTATTTTATACCAGTACTGTAAATCCAATCTTGGAACCAACTGATCTTTCAGACCTACTAATTAAAGTTTTTTGTCAAGAAATTTTCCTTAGCAGGGAGCTAGAGAGGTTGCTCAGTGGTTAAGAGTACTTGTTCTTCCAGAGGACTCAGTTTCAGTTTCCAGCATCCACACGTCACCTCACAGCCATCCATAATTACAGTTGCATGTTATCCAACCCCCTCCAAAGCACAAGGTACACATGCTGGACAAACATGCATTAAAGCACCCATCCACATAAGATAATTATAAAAAGAATACAAAAGAGAGACTTCCCTTAGTTTGTAGTAATTCTTAGGGTTTGTTGTTGCATGAATTGTCTTTGCTGGTTTCTTCTGCTGGGTGCTCCTACTTATAACACTCCCACTGTGCCTGTGCCGTCACTTAGGCTCTTCTCAGGTGCCCCAGAGCTGCATGCCATGGGCAACTTTAGCAAAACTAAAGGCAGGTGATGAAAAGATAGACAGGGTGAAAGAGAATAGTGTACTATTAAACTTAAGATGAAAATTGCAAGGCAAAGCAGAGAGCTTTTAAATAGTTGGTCAGGAAGCCAAGTCATCCGCATGTGAACAGCCTTTGTACCAGTGTGTCAGGCCACAGTGTTGTGGCTCCCTCTCATTGTTGGGGTCATCTGCCCAGCTCTATCTGCCTGTCTCTCCTGCATGACTGGCCTTGCTCTCCTTCTCTTAGTTGCTTGGCAATACGATGAAGGCTGTTCATATGTCATGAACAAAGAATTTCTATTTGGACACCCCCTCAGCCTTGGCTGGACTGGAGCCCTGGGAGGGAAGCCAGCCTGCTTGTTCACACCGTCCCAGCATAGCCACCATGCAGGCGGGCATCAGGCCAAGTGTTGTGCTGGCTGAATGAGTGAGGAAACCTGAACATGTAGACACTGAGGATGAGACTGATTGGATTGTGAGAGGTGCCTGAGACACAATGCATCACATGTCTTAAAGGCACTAGTCCAGGTGAAGATATGAGTGAGTGGGTCACTCCATGTTATGTGAGGTTGTTGCCTGCTCACTATTAACCTCAGAGGCCTGGGATATGCTGGAGCAAGTGTAATGCCTGCTGGCTTCTGAATCTCTGGGCAACCTTCTCATTTCCTACAGTAATTCCTGAAGGGACCAAGAAAAACCCAACTCAGTGGATGCTGGACTGATTGGCTCTAAGCGCAGGTACACGTTATTGAGTTTATAAATTTCCCACTTGTCCTTTGCTGCCATCTTTAGCATGTTATTGATGATGAGGGAAAAAGTGTCACTATTGTGACTTCCTAATGAGGAGATTGGACATTACTCAGCAATGCTAAGGGATCTTAACTTTGAACAGTGATGTGCCCAGCCAGGGTTGGGATTCAGGGGTACAGTGGTCACAGCTCCTGGGCATGATGGCCTAAAGAAAAGAAAGAAATAGAATTCTGAGAGATTGTTAAGGACTTATTGACTGACTTTGTATAGGGGAGCTTGATAAAAATATCTCTGAAGTGTTAGGATCAGTTATCCAGTCAGTGGATATTTATTGTCTCATGTGCGCCAGGCCCTGTTACACAGTCAGTGAGCAAAGCAGACCCAGAGTCCTGCTTCATGGAGCTTGCTATTTGGTGGACAGCTCCAACACCAAAGGTACATATGGTGAAAGGCTGTAATGGTACAGAGAGGAGGTAGCCAGGGAATCCTTCACTGAGCTGGCACTTGGCAAACCTTTGTAAAATAAGGAAGTGGGGCATTGGTTATCTGAGGAACGTGCCAGACACAGAAGAACAAGCAGAGGCCTGAGGCACAGTAAAGGAGCTGAGGGAGACGGGGCAGAGTGGCACCAAGTCTCTATCAAGCACAGCTTCTGAAGGTTACCCACATTGTTCCTGGGTTTAGGGGACACTTCCTCCACCTTCAGGAGTCCCTGGTCTCTGTATCTTCCTCATCACCCTCTGTCTGAGCCCACCCAGGATAATCTGAGCTCACAGTCCATGGTTACAGCTGCAGAGTCCCTTTGCCGTGCAAAAGAAATACTCCTGAATTTCAGGGATTAGACACCTGATACTGACCTTTTGAGACCTGGAGAGTTGTCTTGCAAGCTGTTCCACTCCCCATATCTGCTGGTATCTGGTGTCCCTTTATGAGTTAAGGTCAAAAATACTATGTAGGGGCCTTTGAGCTCAATGGGAAGAAGCACAATTGCTCACTGCCCACATCTGTTGAAGGATCAAGTAGAGCATCTGAGATTAAATATATATCAAAGGGTCCTGGCAGTGTAGCTCAGTGGTGGAGAGCTTGTGTGGTACGTATAAAGCGCCTGGCCTTAATCCCTAACCCTGGAGACAGATTCAGGGATAACTTCAAATACTTTGGTCTGAGCTACTGAAGGAGTTAAGCAAAACACAGCCAGGTGTATGACTTTGAGACCATGTTGGGAGCTCAGTTTCAGACATGCAAAGTTTGAAGTGCTTATTCAGTGTCCAGGTAAGAAACGATGAGATGTTTGAACACATGAGACAGGTCCAGGAAGCCATGATATGAAGACATAAAAATGGAGGTTAGAGGAGAACAGTACTCTGTTACCAGGGGAGGAGGGAAGAGGGCCAGGGACTGGGCTGGAAAAGACCCAAACACCGAGAATGAAGAATGCAGCCGAGGAGCACGGAACATTGAAACCAACCCAGGGGAAAGTAGACCTTCATGCTCTCAGCTTCTGTTCTTGCTTTCTGTATTTCCAGAATTATGTGACCAGACCTCATACATACAAATGATTAAATACAGCCTTTTCTCATCTCAGCTTCTGATTCTTGCTTCTAAGGCTGTTACATATGTACTTTTTGTGGGTACTCAATTGCAAGTTGTTAACAGACCCACTTCAAAGGGCAGCCCTGAGAAACTACAGTCTACCATGTCTATGTAGGGTCACTCTGGAAAGGATGTTCTCACATTCAATTTTTTATAGTAAAATGTTTATACTGATAACAGTTTAGTTAAATTTTCTTTGAGTGACCTATAAACTACAAAATTTCCCTACCTGTTCTTCTCTCTTTCTCTTCCTCTATCTCTCCTTTCCTTCCAAGTAGCATGTATCCCAGGCTGGTTTAAAATTCACATGTAGCTGAGGGTGACCTTGAACTTCTGATTCTCCTGCCTCCACCTCTCCAGTGCTAGGATTACAGATGCCCACTTTATACAGTGCTGGGGCATGAACTGGGGACTTTGCATGCCAGGTAAGCACTCTGCCAACTGAGCTATATATAATCTTAACCTCCATGTTCTTTTCCCCATGTTAATTTGCTAATGGAGGGCATGGATCAGTTTTATATTTTAAATTACTGCTAGGGAAAAATAGATTTGATAGCTTAGTACAGATGCAGGCTGAAGGAAGCCAGGTATCTAAACATCACTGGGCCTTAAATTCAGCCTCCACTTGGGTCTGAGCCACTCCTGTCTAACACAAACACACAGTCCCAAGAAATCACCCTGACTGCTCCAGAGTCTAGGGATTTAATAGCTTGGCTCCTCAGACTGGCCAGTCTACACTGAAGCCCTTTGTGGACCCAACCTTTCCAAATGTTTTTCAAACAAGCCTGTCTGGTTTCTAAAGGCCTGGGAGGTCGGCCTCCCTGGATGAGTGTGCAGATGACGGGTGGCATGGGTACTGAATCATTGAGACAGGGCAGCAGCCTGGCTTTGAATTTTCTCTAAACAAGGGAATCTGAGAAAGCTTACAGTAATAGTGACCCTGAATTTCAGGAGGGAAAAATTAAACTGGATATGTGTTACCTCAAGGCTGCAAGGGGCACCACCTTGCAGCATTGCCTCCTAAGATTCCTTAGGTATTGCTGAGGGCTCAGGCATGCCTGGGGCATCTTCTCTAGCTCTCTCACATTGGAGGGTTTCCTACTGTCTGCTGTGGCCTGATTGTCCCAGGATGATAGCCAGCTCCAAATCAAGAATGTTTCCAGCATGAGAACCTTGGGAGTGACTCAGCATCACTTCCCTGCATCCCTTTGTCACAGCCTGGCCTCGTTTCTATTGACTCAGTGTGGCCATCCTTTGTGAATAGCTGTGCTATGCTTGTTTTTTTTTTAATTAAAAATTTTTATATATGTGTTTATCTCTATGTATGTTTATGTAACTCATGCATGCAGTGAAGCCAGAAGAGGGCATCAGAACCCCCGGAACTGAAGTTACAGATGGCTGTTAGCTACTATGTGGGTGCTGGAAATCAGACCCAGGTCCTCTGGAAGATTGCTAGTGCTTTTTAACTGATGAGCTATCTCTCCAGCCTCTTACACTTGTTTTAAAAGTAAAATTGGTAAGAAATTGTCCCTAAGGTAATCAGGGATGTGCTGTAATATCAGCTTAACTTAAAAGATTACAAAAGAGAATGAGAACCCTGAGATGTGATTCTAATTAGAACAAAAGAAAATGTGAGCCTAAGACCGAAACTTAGCTTCTTCAGCAATGTTTACTTCCTTCAGAGTTTGCCTGCCAGGATCCTGGGGCTGCCTGGTTTACCCCAGCTCTCTGGGGTATCATCTCATGGAAGGCACTGTGAAGGGTCCTGAAGGGAGTCCATGCTGTACTTTTGTATTTGTATTATGATTCCATTTTAGTTTGGAAGCAGGATATACTTTTCAGAACCCTACTGAGACAGAATCTGGAAGTGACTAGCCTACACCTCCCCTCCATGCTTCCTACCCTGTGTGTATTCAAGAGCCTGGTGCCCAACAGGTTGATCCTTCCTGAGTGGCTGGCTCCCAGGCACCCACAGGGCCAGTGTACAAACCTTTTCTTCTCTTTTATGAATAAGGGGCCAGTCCTGGAGGCAGCTGGAGGCGAGCTCTGGAAACAGCAGTTCAGGCACCACAAATGTCAGCCCTGCTTTACGACTTGTTCTTTTTAACTTTAATTTCTCATGTTTGCTTGTTTTGTTTTAAATTTCCACCTGGCTGATGTGAGAAGGGACTTTCTGTGGTGATATATTGTATATTTAATAAAAATAGACTGAAATATCAGAGGACTAAGGCACTCAGGGAGCCAAGGTCATGAAGGTCAGGGAGTGGTGACCCATGCCTTTAATCCCATCATTCTGAAGGCAGAGATTTTGAGTTCAAGGCCTAACAGAGCCAGATGGTGATGGCACACACCTTTAATCCAGGCCCTAGGAAAGCTGAATCAGGAAGTGAGGTAACTGGGAGACAAGAGTAGTTATGCTTTCCCTGGCATTTCCCTTCAGCTGAGAACAGAGAGGCTTGGTGGCAGCCCAGAGGACTTGTCTAGGCAGAAAGTGACTGTAGTTTGTTTTTCTCTGATATTTCAGCTTTTCCCCAATATCTGGCTCTGGGTTTTTATTATAATACCAAATAGAATTCGTGCAATAACTTTCCCTAACATCACCAACTATTTCCATTAATCTCTAGTAATTGGAGAAGGAAGAGAAATGATGTCTCACTTGACACTAAGGAATATGTTCTTAGTGTAAATCTCACTTTTCTGTTGCAAGCCCTCTTTGTTTAGATTTTTTAAAATTTATTTAATTTTATTTTGTGTGCATTGGTGTGAAGGTGTCAGATCCCCTGGAGCTGGGATTACAGAACCATTGTGAGCTGCCCTGTGTGTGCTGGGGATTGAACCTGGGTCCTCTGGAAGATCAGCCAGTGCTCTTAGCACTGTGCCATCTCTCCAGCCCTATCATTTAGATTAAAAGTTAACTTATTTCATTTGGCTCTGGCTGGTTAAGCTTCACACCAGGAATCTCAAGAAATATTCAGGAAACTTCTACTTTCATTAAACAAAGGTCTTATTAACAAAAGATGGGGGAAAAAAGAATAAATTCACTTCCCTCACTGGCCTTTCTGAAGTGTTATGAGCGATCTTTTAATCCCAAGGCATGCTGGGTAATAGAGTTCACCATAGTCAATGTTTGGGGACCACTTTCTAGACCCACACAACTCTCCCCTTTATAAAGTCCGTGCCTCTTTGTCAGGGGATTAGGTGACCACGTGACTGATTAGCCTCACAATTCAGATCAGCCTCCCTGTTGCTTTCCATTCACAGCTACCGTGCAGTGGAGGCCTGAACAGAGGTCAGGGAGAGAGCACCAGGCTCTGAGGATTGTTTTCCAAAGCAGCTCTACACACTGCTGTAAAATCCAGCCTGAATTATTCCCAGTGAGAAGCAGGCAGCATCTAGGACAGACAGTAACCACCTCGAGAAAAGGCTGACTGTTTGCTTTGAGTGTGTCTGTGTTTTCTGTTTTTAACTTCTTGTATGTTACCAGATTTTACACTCACCTACCATGTGTTTGTTTTTAGCATGGTTTATTGAAGCCATGTAACAGACCAAGAGCATTGATGTGAGCCAGCACGGAAGGTAACCCAGCAACGAGGGACCCAGGATTGAGGAATTAACTTGCTGAAATCCCGAGCTGGGCCTGGGAGTCTGGCTGACTGTGTGAGTGGGCCTCACACCCTGTCTGCAGTGACTGCTGATGGGACAAGTGGACTGTGGAATGTGAACAGCCTGAGTTCACTGTGGGAAGAAATGGACGAAGAGGATCTAGAGCATCCAAACTCCTCCCCAGAAAAACGCTACTTTCCCGAATCCCTAGATTCCAGTGACGGGGATGAGGAAGGGGTCCTGGCCTGCGAGGATCTGGAGCTGAACCCTTTTGATGGCTTACCGTATTCATCTCGATACTATAAACTTTTGAAAGAGAGAGAAGAGCTTCCAATATGGAAAGAAAAGTACTCCTTCATGGAGAACCTGCTGCAGAGTCAGGTTGTGCTGGTGTCCGGGGACGCCAAGTGTGGCAAGAGCTCTCAGGTGAGGGGCCTCGGGAAAGGCCGCAGCCTTGAGGACTTGCATGTGTAAGATGTTGCAACCAAACAAAAAGAACTTTAGCAGCTTGGGTGCTGCTGTAAACCAACCTTGGTTATTACACGCAGGAAACTGTCTGATGGGTACCTAGATTATCCCAGAATAATAATTCAGATGATCTCATTTGTAGATGAGATCTTAGAAGTAGGTGTTAACCCTCCAGGTTTTAGAGGATCAACCTTGATGTTTGTTCACATGCCCATGGGATAATCACAGCACTTGACTCTTCTTGCTTTTTTCCTTTTTTAAAGGTTTTTATTATTATTATTATTATTATTATTATTATTACTATTATTTTAGTTTTATGTTTATGAGTGTTTAGTCTATGCACCATGTGTGTGCCAGGTACCCAAGGATACCAGAAGAGGGTGCCAGATCCCCTAAAACTGGAGTTAAACACTTGCAAACCATCATGCATGAGCTTCAAACTAAACCCAGGCCCTCTGAAGAACAGCCATTACTCTTAACTGCTGAGCCATCTCTCAGCTTTTGTGGCCATTCTTATGTATGAAGCTAGCTGAGCTCAGAAACCAAATGGTGCACGGTAAATCATTTTTCTCTTATACTTTATTTATTTATTTATTTATTTATTTATTTATTTATTTATTTATTTATTTATTTTGGAGAAAAGGTCTTGTGTAGCCCAGGCTGACCCTGAATGCCCAATCCTCCTGCTTCTACCTTCCAGTGCTGGGATCATGAGTATGTGCCACCATGTCCAGCAGAAATCCTTATTTGCCTTGCAGTAAGAAATGGCCAAATATCTAGATCTGGGACTATAGAGAGAAGAAAGAATTAGGGCTGTTAAAGGATGAGTGTAGCAGCTAGGAGTATGGCTTGGTTGTACAGCACTTGTCAAAAATGTCTGAGCCCTAGGTTCAATTCCCAGCATGCTAAAATGATAAATTTAGGAATGCAGATGTTTCCAGTGTTAATATGAATCAAGGAGGATTTAGGCACTGCTTTGTTGTGAGCATAATTATAATTTGAGTGGGTCCCGAACTACAAAAATAGACAGTTACTGTATGTATATTTCCTGACTAGCTTGTGTTTGAACTTCAGCTTTTGACTCAAGAGAGGTCTGTGTTTTACATTGTAGATTCTTTTTTTTTTTTTTTTTTTAACTTTATTTATTTAATTATTTGCCTTGGTGTTTGCCTGGATCTGGAACTACAGACAGTTGTGAGCTGCCATGTGGATGCTGGAAATCGAACCCCAGTCCTCTGTAAGAGCAGACGGTGCTCTTAACTGCTGAGCCATCTCTCCAGCCCACATTGTAGATTCTTAAAAGGAAACAATTAGGACAGAGCACAGAGATTATCTGGTGGAAAGCACAGTGGTGTTTCAGACCACAGCACTGTGGCCGGGAAGCCTTAGGCAGTTCCTGGCTCCAGTTGCACAGTCTCCTGAGCTGGTTAGAGAAAAAGACCCTTGTACTGTACCTGCCTCTTCCACGTCGCTATAAATGTACTTTGGAGAGAGGAGGGCTGGGCAGCTATCAGTGTCAAGAATTTATTATAACTTTTTATCCACTGTTATGAGTTATTTTTGTATCATTTTACTTCATTTTACTTTACTTTATTATAAGAACTAAATGAATTTTTTCTGGTTTCTGTGGACAAGTAGAAATTTTTTATTTTAAAATTTATCTTTTTAAATCTTGTTTTTATGTTTATCGTATTTATTTCAGATTAAGAAGTTTCAGTAATAGTATAGATGTTTTCCATACCTGTCCCCAGAGTCTCCAAAGATATTGTCTTACTACATTTGATCAACATTTACCCAACACTTCCACACATGAACACACACATTTTGTGTTTCAAAAATTTAAAAGATTGTGTGTGTTTGTATGTGTGTGGTTTTTTGTTTTGTTTTGTTTTGTTTTTTGAGACAGTGTAGGCCTATGCAGTCTCATGTAGTCTTACATAGACTTTATGTAGTCCTGGCTGCCCTCACTTGTTCTGTAGACCATGCTGGCCTTGAACTCAGCTTCATCTGCCTCTGCTTCCAGAATGCTGGAATTAAAGTTGTGTGCTACTATGCCTGGCTATTTATTTGTGTGTGTGTGTGTGTGTGTGTGCCCTCAGAGGCCAAAAGAGAACTGAAGTTATAGGTGTTTGTAAGCTGCCTGTGTGGGGGGTAACCAAGCTCTGATTCTCTGAAAGAAAAGCAAACTGTCTTTACCCCTGAGCCATCTCTCCACTTCCTATTTTGCACCTTTTAAGACTAAATTGAGGCATCATGGCACACATATCTAATCCCAGCACTTAGAAGGCAGAGGCAAGTGGATCTTTTAGTTTGAGGCAAGCCTGGACTACATAGTGAGTTCCAAGACAGTCAAGATTATATAGAGAGACCCTGTTTCAAAAAAAGAAAAAGTTAGCAAAGCTAGGCATGGCATGATGCATGCCTATAATCCAAGGATTTGAAAGGCTGAGGGAAGAGGATGAACAGTTGCAGGCCAGCATGGGCTACAGAACAGGACTGTTGAAGGAGGAAGGTAGCATGCTGCCCTTCTTCACAGTAATAACATAAGGATCAGAAAAGGGAGCCTAATGCTGATGTCTCCCTTTTTACTGATTGCATATTTACTAGCTGGAATGAACTCATCCTCCAGAAGGAATCCAGAATAATGCTTTATCTCATTGTCATGATCTGAAACAGTTTCTCCTCCATCCTTCACAACCTTGGCATTTTCAGGGTACAGTGAGTTCTGTTGAGCTTTGATGGTGTCTGAGGTGTCCTCAGGTTGGTTCAGGCTCTGCCTGAAGCTGAAAGGCTCTCCCAAGGAGAGTTGCACCAGTGTTTTCCCAGCACTCCTTCTTCCAGGCTGCTGGTGTTGAATGTGATCTCTGGGAGAGATGGCACCTGCTGGTTCTTAGCTGAAAAGTTGATGTTTCCCCTTGTGGTTTCACAGACTGTGAAGTATGTGCCTTGTCACATGTTAGCCCACGGTGTTTGCATAGTCACCTTGCACTGATGGCAGCCCAGCAGTGCCCCCCATAATTCTGATGTGCCTGGTGCAGCTCACAGTGGTCCAAATTCTGCCTTCAAGTTGACTGCACAAAATTCTTGAAGACTCAGCTCTTGATTTCTTACTTTATTGTTTTGGTTTGGTTTTGAGACTCTGTAGTCCTGGCTGCCCTGGAACTCTATATGTAGAGCAGGCGGGCCTTAAACTCAGAGATTCTCCTGCTTCCCAGTGCTAGGATCAAAGGCATGTGCCATCATGCCCAGCCTTACTATTTTTAAATGTTTAAATTATTTTTTTATTTTTTGAGACTGAGTCTTACTCTTTAGTCCACACTAACCTTAAGCTCCCCAACAATTTTTCTGCTTCAGACTCCTAAGTGTTAGAGTTGTAGGTGTGAGCCACCAGATAGCTTAGCTTTCTGTTCTTATTTATTTATTTCATTCTTTATGTTAGCATAGACCCATTCCTACCCCGTGGGTTGTCATTCACTAATATGCCTATTGTCCTTGTCATTCACCTGCATTGTTCTTGAGTGCTTTGTTGCTGGCACAGTAAGATGTCCCAGGCTCCTCTAGCACATTCCCTGTGCCAGCCTAGGAAACAGCCATTCTTCTCAGGGAGCCCTGGTTTCGTTAGCAGATAACTAACTGCATGTAGACACTGAGACTCGGGCAGCAGGTGTGCCTGTTGCCGTGGGCTTCTTGTGTTTCTGCCCTTCCTACTGGGAAGCAAGTGTGAGTTACCTGTATCCCATTGGTCCCTCTGTCTGCATAGCTTCCTACCTCCGTCTTCCTGTTCCTTCTTCTGTGTACCTCTGCGTATTTCCATTTATATTTATCTCCCTATGTCAAGATGCATTCATAATCTTTGGCTCCCAAACCAGCTCAGCTCTGGTCTCATTGTAGCCATTCCCATGTCCATAGCATCCTTCTCTCAGCAACACGGCCTTCGTTATTTATATCCCCAGTTCCTTGTTCAGTCTCATAATACTTGTCAGTTTAGAGTTGCTGCTCCGCGTATTTCTTTAGAATTTGTGATTGTTAAGAACAAGAATTGCTATAGATCCTGTGAGTGTAACAGTTGTTATAACTGGGCACGGTGTGCTTTCTTATGTTACTTTAAAGTTTAGTTTTCGATAGTTTCTCAGAGTATCCCAGCCTGTTTTCAGATTTACTGCGTAGCCAGCCAAGAATGACCTTGAGCTTCTGATCCTCCTGCCTCCACCTCCGAGTGCTCCAATAGCACCTTTTTATCTCCTTAATCATTTCAGTAAGCTGGGATTTTGTTGCAATGCCTTTCTGATTTAGAGAAATCAAATTATATTCAAATAGAAAATGGGTCTGTTTATTTTGTTGTTTTCTAAATTCTGAAAGTTATTTGCTTTGTCCCCAAGACTTTTCTTTTCCCCACAGTTTTAAGTCTTTCAAAGGAAGACTATCCTCAAGTCAAAATCCGGCAAACCGCCTTCTCCTCTGGGTCAGGTGTCCCGAGGCTCCTTAGCACCTGCCCTGGTGAAGAGAAAGGATTGCTCATCCATTTGGGGAGTCTTTTCCTAATACTGTTTCGGGACAGACTTAGGAAAGCCAGAGGGAGAGAAGCATTTCTAGAACGACCTACTGTGTCTCCTCCTCCAGCTTTTGCCCTAATCTTCCATGAGTCAGTGACATTAAGCACAAAACAGCTAAGATTTTATTTAAAGCACTGGTGGCATTGAGTGTCTCCTGTCATGGCTGGGAATCATTACCCACAGTTCTCTGCGGATAGATTTGACCTATGCTCACCCAAAGTCAAACATGCTGGGATGCATGACTCAAGACTCCCCAGAACCCTCCATAGTGAAGTATTCTGACTTCTGATTGACATTGGGCAGAGTCAGTTCCATGACCCCCTCTGCGGGATCCTGTGGGAGAGATTCCTGTCTTTGGGTGGATTGCTAGTCCTCTGGACTCTTTTCTTCTTGGGGAGTCTGTGGTCATCCTGGTACTAAAGGGACTTTGATGCTCTACATACTTGGTGTCCTTGAGACTCTAGGAGATGTGGAAAAGGAACCTCCTACACAGGCTAGAGATAGCCGCAAGGGCCTCGGGACAGGATGTGTTCCATGGAACAGCAGCCATTTCCTATCTTAAGGGGCCTTCTTTTTTCGAATGTTGATGAGGAGAAGCTGTCTGTGGAAAGGGCAGTCAGCTCCACACCAGTACTGCTCTTGTGAATGGTCTTGCCAGATTGACAGAGATGAAGCCGTACACAATGCTGCTGCTGTTGCAGGTTCTGATCTGTATTTGGCTGATAGATTCTTATAGGGAATTTGTGCAACTGATTTAAGTCTCCAAGACTCCCACAGCCTGAGCTCTTCTTATATGGGCTATATTGTCACCTCTTGAATTTGCCCCAGTTAGTAACAGAAGTCCACAAAGTTGTTGAGAACTGGGGTTAGCTACTGCTCCCCCCCCCATTGCTTTCATAGATACACATATTGCTGCCTACCCTGAGAGTCCCTGAAACAGGTAAGGCTATGGGCAAAGGAGAAGCACACTTCATTGTGAGGACTTTTAAACAGTTGGCATGTCTGACAGTTCTTAAAACCTCTTTGAGAAAACGGGTTGAGAAAATATGGTAATTTGATGGATGGATTCTGAGTGACTGATTTCCAGCTGAGAATTTTTAGACTGGGTACATGAATGTGGGTATTGTCTACTCCCAAACTCCAGATGACCTGTTTTGTAAACCAGGTTTCATCTTTCATGTGGTGAAGGAGCAGTTTCCTATTTTTCCACCGTACAGCATGACTTTTGCCAAGTGCTTAGTGTGATTGTGTCAGTGTCCCTGAGTTCACTTTCCCCACCGAGAGCAAGCCCAGTGAGCTGTAGAAGGATGTAGTTCTCTACATGCCTGTGACTCCCACAGATCCAACTTGGCTCTTGGCCTACCCATAGAAGGGCATTCTGATGGGAAAGATCTTCCAAAGAGCAACTGTAGTGAGAACTGAGACCTCACTAGCACATGATTGAGGGATGACCAGAGTGAGGGTGCTCTCTGGACAGTGAAAAGCCCCTGGGTGAGCATTGCCTGGAGGAATGACAGACTCAGGCAAGGAACCTTAACCACAGAAGTAGACAGTGTCCCCAAAGTGCAGAGATGGTGACACCAAGCTTTCTTGGGAAGTGCTCCTTCTGCCTTTGAAGTTATTAAGTACCCAGACTTCTGGCTCTTTCTGACTCCTGTTCTTTGCAGTAGTGCTTGACATTTGCCAAGGACTTAGACTTCAGAATGCCCCTGGTTTGCCTAGAGCAGTGGTTCTCAGCCTTCTGAACGCTGTAACCATCTAATACGGTTCTTCATGTTGTGATGACCCCAGCCATAAAATTATTTACGTTGCTACTTCATAACTACAATTTTGCTAGTTATGAATTGTTATATAAATATCTGTGTTTTCTGATGGTCTTAGGAGACCCCTGTGAAAGAGACAATCCACCCCCCAAAGGGGTTACCACGCACTTATTGAGAACCACTGGCCTAGAGCAATGAGGGAGGGCAGGAATTCTAACACCGGGACCCCTCCCTTTTCTGTTCAGAGAGAGAACTGCAGTTAGTTGCAAGGCTTACTGTTATTATGTACATATATATAATGGGCACTTCTTCCAGGCTCTGTAATTAGTTGCAGTTTCTGCTCAGCTGTGAAATTTGGTTACTAAATAAACATCTCTACTCTGAGCAGACCAAGTGTGTCCCCTCCCCCACTGGGTGTTTTATCTGGCCTGTTGAAGGAACGCCCCTTTCCCCATTCCAAGGTTATGGCTTCCTGAGGTCCCTGCTCTGAAACTCTCCCTACCTACGATACTGGCTTTCAGTTCAGTGGCAATGAGGGGAACCATGCCTCATGTCTTGTGGACATCAGCCATCTTCCTGACTTTCTGAGAGGCTTTCCCTGCTTCATGCTCACCTCTCATGACACTTAGGCATCTTACTTACCTGCTCAGGTGTGCTCATGTTAGTTATGCATTACCCCATTGTTTTAATGAGAAATCATGGAGTATGTTTCTTTCCTTTCCACACTGAGTTTATTAGAGGTTCTGCTGTTGTCCTTCGTTTAGAGGCCCTCGGTTTATTCCTGTGGCGCTTACTCTCTAGCTTTGGCTTTTTCCCTTCCTCATTATTATGATGTTCTTGTACATCTCAGGGTCACCTGCTCGCCCCACGTCCCATCAGCCTGTGAGCACTCACTGAGCAGAGACCCATCTTCTTGGTCACCAGAGCCTCACAGTGTTCAAATATGTGTTAGCCTCCCCCCCACCCCCGTGTGGTGCCAGGTCCTTTTTGACTATTAAAAGCCACAAGTATGGATTTTCCAGTCTGTGGGGAGGCAAAAGATTCAAGTGTTATTTTCTTCAGCCTGCATAAGAATCCGAATGACTTCTTGGCTGGGGACCAGGTAGAGGACCCTGACAAGTGAAGTCAGACGGAAAGGCAGGAAGTCAGCAAGGGTAAGCTACTCTTCTGTGACAAAACTCCCCACAGAAGCAGTTTAGGAGGGAAGGGTCAGCTTGGAGGTGAGGGCACAGGCCTTTAACCCAACAGGCAGGCCTGGTCTTCAAATCGAGGCCGTTACACTCTGTCTCAAAAAACCAACAAACCAACAAAAAGGAGGAAAGGGTTTATTTCAGGCCACAGTTTAAGAGTACAGGCCATCATGGCAGGAAGATGTGCCAGGAACTTGAAGCAGCTGGTCACATTGTATTCATAGTCAGGGAGTAGAGAGATATAGATGTCAGATCATTTTTTTTTTTTAAAATATACATGTGCAGGTATGCAAACATTGGAGGCCAGAAGTCAACATCAGATATCTCCCTTACTTACTCTACACCTTATTTTTTAAGAAAGGGTCTCTCAACAAACTGGAGCTTGCTGATTTCTGGAGCCAGTGAGCCTCAGGGGTCCACCTGTCTCTGCCTCCATAGCTGGGATTACAGAGGGGTGCTTTTTCTTTTTAAAATATTTATTTATTTATTATGTATACAGTATACAGAAGAGGGTGTAAGGTCTCATCATAAATGGTTGTGAGCCACCAAGTGGTTGCTGGGAATTGAACTCAGGACCTCTGGAAGAACAGCCAGTGCTTTTAACTATTGAACCATCTCGTAGCCATGTAATACATTTTAGATAAAAGGATTTTGAAATAAAATGGCTGAAGAGCAGCTCTTCTTGAAATGGATTCTAGGCAAGCTGAGTTGACTTTTTTAAATTACACTCACGTAATAAATTGGCAAAACCACGATAATAAAATAGTAGTACCATTTAAGCAGGTTCATTTAGATGTATTGTTATGATTGCTTAAATTTAAATGTGAATGCTTTAATTTGGGGTTGCGATTTTTCATTTAAATGCAATTTAATGTTACATTCTTTAAAACATAATAGCTCACACTTGAAGTTGTATTTTTGATGGAGTCTTCTCATTACCAGAAAAAAATAATTTGTGCCTGCATGAGTCTTTCACAGTTGTCTTACGCTGGAGCTGGAGAGTGCTCATCAGATAGGAGCGCTTGCTGCACTTTCAGAGGACCTGTCTGTCCTCTGTTCTAGCAGCATCTATAACTCCAGTTCTCAGAGATCCAGTGCCTTCTTGTGGCCTCTGTGGGCACTGCATGCATGTGGTACACATACATGAGCAAAATACTCATACCCATAAAACAAATCTCTAAAACTTTTTTAAGAGGCATAGGTTTAAACCATTTCTTTTCATGCCCTAAACTAACTTTCTAAAATCAGAGAGTCAAAACTTCATGGTTTCTGATTTCTAGATAACATCTCCATAGTCTTTATTTGCTAGTGATTGGAGTACATGGTATCGATCACCCAGAGCTCTACTAAGTAAGGTTTAATACAGTGCTCCGGTAATTAACCAATGAAAGAGAAAGGTCTTAAAGCACAGGAAGCCAGCTGTGAAAAAGAGCTGCTCCTCTGTTTTGAGTTTGTTTTTCCCTAGCAGGAGCTGATCCTGTGTCATTTTTCTCTGTCAAAGGTTCCTCAGTGGTGTGCTGAATATTGCCTTTCCATCCACTACCAGCACGGGGGCGTGATATGCACACAGGTCCACAAGCAGACGGCAGTCCAGCTGGCCCTGCGGGTAGCCGACGAAATGGATGTTAATATTGGTCATGAAGTTGGCTATGTGATTCCTTTTGAAAACTGCTGCACTACTGAGACAATACTGAGGTTTGTATGTAGACACTTCATCTCAGCCTAGGTTCTTCTTGGCTTGGGCTCTGTAATCCTCAAAGAATATTGTCCTTGCCATCTCCATGTCAAGCACTCATGGTGTAATAGCTTCCCTCTCCAGCCTGACACACACTGGTTGTTTTCCCTCCCTACTGTCCATAGTTGTTCCTTATCTAAACTTCCATGGCTACAATCCTCAGGAGGAAATTTACAACCTGTTAGTTTCACACAAGACCTTCCGTCTTGTACTTAAGAGAGTTGTGCTTCCTGATGAGTCCATCACCATTGGCCTTGTGTTGGCAAGCGGCCCCTTGTGGCTCTGTGCCTGTGTTTCCACACCTCTGTGCCTTATGCCTGGCTACCCATTTCTTACATGGCCTGTCTATGCTTCCTAGTTAGTCATGACTGCATGCAAGGGCCGCCTGCACCAGAAAGGCTTTCCTGACCTCATAGAGGTCGGCATTAGAGGCTCTTGGTGGACATCTGTGACACCTACCCTCAGCCTCCACGTGGCCTTGAGGATCTGTTTTTCTAGCTGTACTTCGAAGTCTTAGGGGTTCCAAGGAGCCTTCTTGGGGCCGCAGTTAGTTATGTTATCGATGTTTGTGCTTAGATTTAACAGAGGCTTCCAAGGACTTTATACAAAGTATCAAGAGAAATACAAAGGGGAAAACTGAAATGGGAGAATTGCAGAGGTAATTTAGGGCCAAGAATTCTCCAGTAGTTTTATAGACCCTCATAGACAGTGGCAGGGCCTGTGTTTATCCCACACAGCAAGGAGTGGCCAAAGCTTCAGGCAGAGGTGACACCCAATGGGTTTCAGGTGCCCTGAGCACTATCTTCCCCTCTGGGAGCTCCAGAGATCAGAATATACTGGTCTTTGGGCCATAATATCTCCATATCCATAATCCATTCCTGTGGCATGCTGAGGTGTGGTGCTCCTTTTGAATGGTGCTGCTGCAGAATTACAGGTCAGAGATGGCACTCTGCATACTGCTCTCCAAGCATCAAGCCATGGGGGATGGGGATGTTTAGCCAGTACCACTTTGACTTAAATTAAGTTCTTGGTGCTATTTTACCTTTGTAAAAATTCGCAATGAATGGAACTGTTGAATGTATATGTGCTTATAAATTACTATATACAGGGCACATACAAAAGAAAGGTACCCCTCCCCTGTCTCTTAGGAATTCACAAACTAGTTTAAGACTGGTTAGGCAGGATGAAAAAAAAAGATCAGGAATGAGTGAGATTGCTTAAGCTTAACATTTTTATTCACTATTTTTGACTTAGGAGGGGTCACTGTGAGAAAGTCTGACTGTGTAGCCAAGACTGGCCCAAAGCTCTTGAACTCTCCCAAAGCCTTTGCACCCAAATCTAGGAACTAGATATATATACCACCATACTGCTTTTATTTTTCACTCTTTTTAAAATTTATTTATTTATGCTTTATCTGCTTTTGGTGTTTTGCCATAGAGGAACTGGAGTTACAGACAGTTGTAAGCTGCCAGGTGGATGCTGGGAGCTGAACCAGGGCCCTCAGTGTTCTTAACCGAAACCACTAAGCCTTCTCTCCAGCCCCTTACTTTTCACTCTTTAAAGGTGGCCTTTAGAGGGCTGGAGAGATGGCTCAGAGGTTAGAGCACTGGCTGTTCTTCCAGAGGTCCTGAGTTCAATTCCCAGCATCCACATGGTGGCTCATAACCATCTGTAATGGGAGCTGGTGCCCTCTTCTGGCATGCAGGCAGAACATTGGGTATAAAGTAAATAAAAAAATAAATAGATAAATAGATAAATAAATAAATAAATAGACATTTTTCTAAAAAGTGGCCTTTTGAATTTTCTGTTTTAATTGAATAGCTCCAACTAAATTCTGCAGTCATTGTTTGTGGTTTTATATATCTTTAAGGCCATCTAGACTTAGAAAGCCTTTAGAGGAACTCTTAGATGTAACAGTTTTTATATTAATGAATGTCAAGTTATATTTTTAATATTATTGAGAAAGTCCCAAAGGTACATATAGTGGGATCTATTAACATTTTAAGAGTGTAACATCTATTATATTTTGGACTTGGTTTTCATGGGATTATTTTAAGCGCTGGCTTCTGTCAGGCAGAGGGAGGACTGAGTTTCTGTGTTGATGTGTTAACTTTCTGAGTGGGAGCCCTGGGGCTTGTGGCGAGCTGTGGCTCATGTGGATGGAATATTCTGGCTACCACAGGTTCTCTTCTCTGCCTCCGCTGGACTGCCTGTCTTTATTTCTACATCTTCCCTATAAGGCCTTGTTAGTAGGATGCGGGCTTCCTTTCCTCCATGCTCCTCCCAAACCAGCAGGCTCCGAGCCTCAGGGAGCCCCAAAGATCAAAAAAGCCCCTGCCTAAGAAGCTATATGGCTTTACAGTCAGCGCCTCCTGATTTTCTAGCCAGGACTCTGATGAAGTTCCCTCCTGGAACTGTCTGTGTTCAGGTCTCCTTATCCATAAAACCAGTGGCCATTCAGAGGGGTGTTGTAAGGGCTAAATGGCCGAATAGATAGGACTGAAGCATAGTGTGGGTGGTGGCTATTTTATGATTATAATTAAATTTGTAACTATATCTTTAGAATTGTTACCAGAACCAGTTCGTTTTCCTGGAGAGGTATGCTAGCTATGATTTTGAGTGTCCTCAGATTGAATGCAATCTAAACCACAGATGTTTCTTAATGATATTAGGCCAGAGCCTTTGCACATGCTAGGCAAGTGCTCTACCACTGAGCTACTTTGCCAGCCCTTCAATCAGAAGTTTTAAAGCTAATTACTAACTAGAAAAGCTAATGTTCTATATGCAGTCTTATCTTTTTGTTTTCTTTGGAACCCTATTGGGCATATCATGGATACCTACTAAAGATAACTT
>PVIH01000193.1:140419-153798 GCA_004025045.1 Sigmodon hispidus
TTTTTTTTTTTTTTTTTTTTTTTTTTTTTTTTTTTTTTTTTTTTTTTTTTTTTTTTTTTTTTTTTTTTTTTTTTTTTTTTTTTTTTTTTTTTTTTTTTTTTTTTTTTTTTTTTTTTTTTTTTTTTTGCTATAAAGAAAATTGATTCTTTAAGATTTTTTTATGGCCTTTCCAGACAGTAGACACCTAAATACTGCATACTGAAAGCTCTTTCTTCGATGCATGCCACAGTCTCCTGTGTGGAGTGGGGGTGTCTTCTGTGCAGTAGCTGTGCATCTTAAATCCCTGCAGATTTTAGAACTGGAAAATGCCCAATTTTCATTAGAGTCAAACTTAATATAAAACATTCCAGGAGGTATGAATATGAACACAGCTTCTTAATATGTTATTTTTGGCTCTGACAAGTCCTGGAAATTTAAGGTACAGACTGTGTTACAGTACCTAGAACACTGACAGTATATTTATGTAGTAACCATGACAACATTTTTTAAAGCATTGTTCACATGGATTCTTATTAATGTGAAAATAAGAAATGAATCTTGTGAAACGTGGTAGTACACACCTTTAATCCCGGAACTCAACAGGCAAAGGCAGGTGGATCTCTGAGGCCAGGATAGTCAACCATGGTGAGTGAGCTTCAGGCTAGTGAGGGGTACATAGGGGGAGAGAGAGAGACAGAGACCTTTGTGCTGTGAGGGAAAGGCTGAAGCTTTGTGGTTCCGTAAGTATTGAGTCATCATGCCGAGTTTAGCAGTCTTAAATAGGTCACGGTCTTCTCCCTTTTTAATCATTCTAGATTTATTAACCTCCTCCCTTTATGGGAAACATGGCTTTGAGGAAGGTGCGTGCTGACTAGATGGTTGCTCAGCTGAGTTTTGCTGAAAAGGAGCATGGTTGTATTTGTGACATGAAAGGAACAGAAATAAACACTTTGCTTGAAAATAGGGCAAAGGTAGCCTAGTTAGCCTCTGCAGAAGATGACTGGAAAACTAGATTTTGGGTGCATTTGTCTACATCTGGCATAGAATACAATAATATTATGCTCAGGAAAACTCCAGCCTTAGGTGAGCTCATTTATCATTGAGGTATGATCCACAGTCTGTTACTGCTCATCTGGTGAGACACAGGGTGAGTCTGCATGAACAAAAAGAAACTAAACCCTGAATGTCAAAAAGTGAGAGTAAGAACCAAATGGAAAGTCTTGGCACCCTGACCCTGGAGACCGAGGAAGCAGTCTGCAGCATCAGGTGTGCTGGGTCACCTGGTTTAAATCTTAGCCCTTAGGTAACTGTGGCAGTGCATGACTTTAATAACTCTGTGTGGTAGGAAGTTGGAGATCAACCTGGGCTACATAGTGAGCGCCAGGCAAACGATCTCTACACTGTAAGACCCTGTCTCAAAAAACAAACAAAACCAAAGCAAAAAAAAATCAAACCTTGAGCTTGACTCCAGCTTTGTGACCCTTGTCAGAGTACTTTAATTGTTGACCCATTTTTTTTTTCATTTGTAAATAAGAGAGGCCATGTCTACCTGCAGGATTTATATTGAAGGTTAAGTGAGAAATGTATGTGTTGGTCCAGGGTCCAAGCACACTAAACTAAAAGGAAATGCTTCTCTTCTGTTCTCCCTTGAGTTGAGCACTGTAGCAGGGTTTGGTTTGTAGGAGGGCTTCACTGCATGTCCTTACAACTGAAGCTATCACAGTGACAGCAGACAGCAGAGCCAGCTAAGTGAAATGGAGTGTGTGTGTGTGTGTGTGTGGTGTGGGGGGGTGTTCCTCAGCAGAAGTCAGATGCAAACTTCAAGAGTCCATCCCCATGCCCTCTGGCTAAACACAGGGCAGTTTCCCAGCAGTATGATGTTTTGTGTTCTGACAAATAAAGCTTGCCTGAAGATCAGAGGGCCAGGCTAGTCACTAGTTAACCATAGAGGCCAGGCTGTGGTGGCACACGCATTTAGTTACAGCACTTGGGAGGAGGAAGCAGGAAGATAGTTCAAGGCCACCCAGAGCTACAGTACAAGATTGAACCAGTCTAAAAGAGAAACCTGGCTTGCAGGCCTTGGGGGACAGTGATGGTGCATGCCTTTAATTCCAGTACTAAGGAGGTGGAGACAGGATCTCCCCCCTTTTCAGTCTGAGGATTTGTCGAGGTGAGAAGTGATTGTGGCTGCTCCTTTGCTTCTGTGATCTTTCAGCATTTACCTCGATATCTGACTTCAGGTTTTTATTAATAAGATTAATTAGGATCATGCTTTAGACATGTGTGAAGTTTCCTGAAACTCAACAGAGACTCAGTGCCCAGAGTTGTAACTAGGGGCTGGCCAGTGAGCACCCTTTGCCCAGGATGTCCCAAGCTTGCGGACTCCCCAGAGGAAAGCACGTATTCACATGAGCCCTTCGCTAATGCACTACTCCTGTCAGTTTTGGGCAGGGTGGAGGCTCTCCCTAAACCTGACCTTCTAAATGCCAGCCAGGGACCAGCCTCGCCAGCAAACCCATCCAATGGCCTCAGTCTTACATGTTGATATAAATGGAGAATTCATAAAGCTATCTTATTCAAGCAGTAATCTGTGTGCATATATAAATTGTGTAAGAAAGAAATTTTTATGATAGTGGATCACTACCAGGTGGCTTTTAATTTCTTATTTTAATTTTAAAAATATCTCAAAGGCTCCTGGGGGTGGGCAAAAATCTATTAAATCACTAATGAAGGAACCTGAGGCTGGAAGAATGTGAGTTTGAGACCTGTATATGAATCAAATAAACAGCATTGCCCCCATCCCATCAGGTATGCTGGCCAATTTGCACAGGTGCCCCAAACTGGTGATTTCTGTGCAGATACTTCTATTTATTGTTATTTGAGCAATATTTCAAACTTACTGATGTTAATACCCTATTGATACAACCTCCAACCAGCAACCCCCCAGTGATAGTCTTCATGTGGGTGGCTGGATCATGAACCTGACTTTTCTCCTTGGAAATGTACACTAAGAGTTCCACTGATGACAGGAAGGTAACTGTCCAATAAGGTTGCTTAATGATCATACTGTGTGCTTTATAAAGCTGAAGGCAAATGTTAACACATTTGTTATCATTTGTACCAGTGAGTTTGTAATAAGCTTGTGATATCCCCAGAGCACTCATTTCTGATGTACCTTGGTCATACAGACCTCTGCATAAGTAGAGGCCTCTGACCAGGAGTTTTTTGATGATCCTTGAATTATTGAGCATGTACAAAGAACGCTTAAAATGTGTGGGGTTGTGTGCTATGGGCATACAGATTCTATCACCTCAAAGGGATCTTGGCTCCAAGAAAAACCTTAACCAGTACCACCAAGAAGGGCAGGTCTGTGTATTGTAGGGAGTCCTTTACATGGTTTTCATGAGAATTTTCTAATTTAATATGTCTTCTATGTAGGTACTGTACTGATGATATGCTGCAGAGAGAAATGATGTCCAATCCTTTCCTGGGTAACTATGGGGTCATCATCTTGGATGACATCCATGAGCGAAGCATGGCCACTGATGTGTTACTTGGACTTCTTAAGGATGTGTTACTAGCAAGACCCGAACTGAAGCTCATAATTAACTGCTCACCTCTCCTCATCAGCAAACTCAGTTCCTACTATGGAAATGTGCCTCTTCTAGAAGTGAAAAATAAGCACCCTGTGGAGGTTGTGTACCTCAGTGGGGCTCAGAAGGATTCCTTCCAGTCTATTTTACGCCTTATTTTTGAAATTCACCACTCGGGTGAGAAGGGTGATGTTGTAGTCTTCTTGGCCTGTGAACAAGTAAGTTAAGTGGTGTTCTGACCTAGCCAAGTGCTGTCATATGGTATTTCCTTTGGGAAGCTTTTAACCACCAACTCCAGGCACCTATCACATAGCTACTGGGTAAATGTTCCCTCCATCACACCTCATTCTACACATAATCTGCTGCACATGCTAAATGAAACCTGTGCTGCAAGCCTTGCCAGATCTCTCTGTTCTGAGGAGTGGGGTGGCATGAAAGTAAGTCTCCCTGTGTCCTGCCAGCTGGCTCTGAAATAACCACACAGAGACTTATTAGTTATAAAAGCTTAGCTTTCAAACTAGAGTTAACTAGCTTTTATAACTTAAATTAACCATTTTTATTCATCTGTGTGCTGCCACGAGGCTCATAGCTTGTTACGTCATCTCCTACATGTCACTTTCTGTCTGTCTGGCAACTCTGCCTTCTTCCCAGCATTCTCTCTGACCTAAAAATCCTGTCTAACTATTGGCCATTCAGCTTTTTATTAGACCAATCTGAGTGACCCATCTTCACGGCATGAAAAGAAAGTATTCCACAACAGTGGTATCTTGAGTTCTGAGAAACGATTCCCCTAGCTCACTCCATCAGCACCCAGCTTGATAGAAGCCTCTGGGATAGCTGCTCTACTCTGGTGGTCTCTCATGGAGACACAGTGGACACAGGAAAGCACACACTGCTACCTCCTCAGCATCACCTGAGGTAGACCATTCTTCCTAGAGACTAGCAGCCTGTTGTACCCCAGCTCCTGCAGTGCTTCCATCCTCTCAGCAAGAGGCAGACCAGCAGTAACAGGGACCAGGAAGTGTATGATATGGGCTGAGCTACCATGGGGTGAGCCCCTGCCCTGGTGTGAATCTTCCAGAGGTAACTCTGGGGTGTGACCTCAACTCAGGCCCAGAACTAAAGAAACCTGGGGGCAGTTCTTGAGATTTAAACTTTATCTGTTTCCTTGGGGAAAGTAATTGGAGGTCTCATCTGCATAAGGACATTTGCCAGATGTTTGTGTAGATGATACACTTTCTCTTGAATACTAATCTTCTAAGATAGTGATTTATTCTATCCTCACTCCCCAATTGCATAATTTAGAATGTTTACAAAGGCCCTTGGGGAAGTAATAAAATGATTAAGGGACAGAGAGAGCCTGAGGAAAGGAGCAGTAGAAGTCAGGAATCTCAAACATTTTAAACTTGAAACTTCCAGATGGAGACCGGAAAAATAAAATAAAATAAAATGTGAAATTAAGCACAAAATACAAGTAGAGTACATAGCCTGTAGTCCAACCAGATCACTGTAAAGACCAGCAGGTAGCTGTGCTAGGGTTGGTGTTTCCTGGGAAATGGTCTCCATGGCTACACAGCTTCTTTGGTTCCAGAATCTAGGTAGATGCTTGATATTTCCTTTCAGTGGTCTTCAAGGTGTTGCAAATGATCACAATGAAGTCCTGCAAACTATTGAGTAAGAACTGAGGGATTGGGCTGGACAGTTGACTCAGAGGTTAAGAGCACTGGCTGCTCTTTCAGAGGTCCTGAGTTCAATTCCCAGCAACCACATGGTGGCTCACAACTATGTAGAATGAGATCTGGTGCCCTCTTCTGGAGTACAGGAAGAACACTGTATACATAATAAATAATTTTTTAGTAGAAGAAGGAGGAGGAGAATTGGAGCATGCTTTAATCCCAGCACTTGAGAGGCAAGGACAGGATCTCCATATCTCATCTGCATAGCAGGTTCCAGGATAGCCAGGGCTATATAGAAAGATGCTGTCTAAAAAGAAAAAGAAAAGGGGATCAAGGAAATGAATGGACAGTAGACTTGAAGCACCAGATGCATAGGTTAGCATTGCCTTTGAAGAGTATGGCCTCACATACATAAGTCAGCTGTGCCTGAGGAGTGGGAACTATGCTTAGCACCCATTTCTATCACCTCTTGCCTTTTTCTTGCTGAACATTTCCTTCATTTCTCTTTCAGCAAAAAGTGTGTGTTTAAATATGTGTGTGTGTACATTCACACATGTGTGTCTATAATTCAACATAAGAAATTTTTAGCAACTAGAAACAGGTAGATTTCTGTGAGTTTCAGGTCTGCCATAGGTACATGATGAGACCCTGTCTCAAAAAAACAAAAGAAAACAAAAAGCAACTTAGTTATCAAATTTTCAACACTGCTGTTTGAAGGCATATATTGGTAGGAAATTGCTCGTAAGTGGACTTCCAGAGCTGAATCTCCTTTTCTTTTTCTCTTTTTTAAAAATATCTATTTTTATTTTATGTGGATTGGTGTTTTGCCTGCATGAATAACTGTGTAAGGGTGTCAGATCTTGGAATTACAGACAGTTGTTAGCTGCCATGTGGATGTTGGGAATTGAACTCAGGTCCATCTGGAAGAACAGTCAGTGCTCTTAACCGCTGAGCCATCTCTCCAGCCCCTGAATCTCCTTTTCTATACTCTCCTTTGAGAGTGACATTTGCCTGAAACTGGAGGTGAATGTGGGCATCCCCACTGAGGCTGCCCTAAGAAAAAGTGTGTGGTAAATTAAGCAAGAAATCTGGATCCTCCATTTCTTCCTTTAAACAGGAAGCCACCAACTTCCCAATCATTCTGTCCTCATCTCCCAAGCATCAAGAAGAAATAGTTTGTTCTTAGTATTCTAGTTAACAAGTTTTTCATTATTTAGGATATAAATAGCTGTGCTGTTTGCTTAGTGGTAAACCATATATGTGCTGGAGAGAGCAATGTGAGAGAGAACAGACCTCCTGGGAGCAGCTCCCGTCAGCTCCCAGAGGCCTCTGAGGCCAGACCCCTCTTTAAGGTGGCAGATCCATCCTGCAAACCAGTCTGAGGTGACTAGAGTCACTCTGCAAACCATATAGAAAGGAGTGCACCATGAGCAAGAGACAGGGAGAAGGGAGTGGAGCCCTGGAGACTGCAGAGGTCCTAGGAAACCAACTTGAACTCTAATGGCTCTGAGAAGCTAGGTGAGCTTCCCTTTGGTGACTTGGTTTACACCTTAAAAGACACGCCTTTAATCACTACGGAGGCAGAGACAGGAGGGTCCCTGTGAGTTCAAGGCCAGTCTGGTCTACAGAGTGAGTTCCAGGACAGCCAGCAAGGGCTGTTACACAGAGAAACCCTGTCTTGAAAAAAAGGCAAACACATACACAGAAAGACAGAAATTCCAAAACTATAAAAAGACTCAGATTAATAAATATTCTCAAACATTAGCTGGGATTTGAGAAATGTTCAAACTAAAATACTTTACCTCCAGGCACTCCCTTTTGCTTATAAGTAATTTGATGGCAGGTGGTTTATATTCTTTCCCAATATGTTTGATGCATATTTGAACAGACTGTTCTGAATGCCTGCAAATGCAAAGTGTCAGTGACGGCTTCCTGCCCATCTTTCTGCATCTCTGCCACTTTGAAGTACACATGGGTCACATGATTTCTAAGTTGACCTAGATGAGGCTCCCAGTCATGCTTCTGTTTGTACCTTTAGCTTTTATTGCAGTTTTTTGGGATGAAGTTTCACACTGTAGTCCACACTGGCCTTGACTTCACAGGAATCCTCCTGCCTCAGCTCACTAAGTACTGGGAAAATAGGCATGAGTCTGCACACCTGGCTGGAACACTTTCCTTTATAGAAAACCTAGATGATGCTGAGTAATGTACAAAGAACAATGAGCCACCACCAGTGATATGAAGATGAATTTGATTTTTCTGCTCATGTTAATGTGTCTGAGAAGCAGCATCAAGCTGGAAAAATAAAATGAAGGCAGAGAGGCAAGTAGGACATTTTTTCAGAGGAAAACCATTCTGAGCTATAAGCAATGAAATCGTCATATTTAACCTGGCCAAAGAAAAGTTATATCCTCTTTCTTCATTTAAGGCAACATGATAAATGTTTCTTTCTTTCCCTGTGTGCATTTATTACCTAAAACATTATTGAATTCTGGGATATTTCTGTACTAAAATATTATTTTTATTCTCATGAATGCTTATTTTTTTCACTTTAGGATATTGAAAAAACATATGAAATTATGTGTCAGGAAGGTTCCAACTTAAACCCAGACCTGGGTGAGCTGGTGGTCATTCCTTTGTATCCTAAAGAGAAATGCAACCTATTCAGGCCAATGGATGAAACTGAGAAAAGATGCCAAGTATATCAGAGAAGGGTGGTGCTGACCACCAGCTGCGGGGAATCTCTGATTTGGAGCCACACAGTCAAATTTGTTATCGACGTTGGTGTGGAAAGAAGACAGGTAATTACAGATCTAGGGGCTAGAGTTGGCCAACCATCACCAACACCTACTTGCTAGGTCCTTGCTACACCAGTGGCCAGAAAATGAGGATGCACAGTGACTGGAGGTTTTCTTTATTTGGTCAGATGTGCAGGGAGTGGTGGCAGCCAGCAGTTAAAGTCTTGGGCTGATCTCATTAGCATATTGGTAGTCTGGAAGCAAATGTATTGAGGTACAGAGGTTTAAGGAAAGACCAAACATTAGCATAAAGGTGTTGGATCCTGTCTATCTGCCTGACCATCTCCTTCCTCCCATGTACTAGCCCAGCACCCAACCCCTTGTAAAACTACCAGCCCAGCACATTATTTGACTTCTGAAGCTTCTCTGGTTCATCATACCTGCTTATCTGTTTACCAGCATAATTATCATATTACTTCAGGGAAATAAGTTATAAGTGAATGGACTAACTTTTGCAAATACTGGATAATGGGATAAAATCTTTTAAATATAAATATTTTAGGAAATAAATAATTATTGCCAAGCGTGGTAGCAATAGCACATGCCTTTAATTCCAGCACTTGGGAGGTAGAGGCAAGTAGATCTCTGAGTATGACACCAGCCTGGTCTATAAAGCAAGTTCCAGAACAGCCAGCACTACACAGAAAAAGTCTGTCTCAAAATAAATAAAATAAATAAATAAATAAATAAATAAATAAATAAATAAAATAATTTAAAGATAAATAAATTGTAAATGATGTAACTTCATACAAAATATCCTTTTTTTTTTTTTTTAAGATTTATTTATTTATTATGCGTACAGTTTTACAGAAGAGGGCACCAGACCTCATCATAGATGGTTGTGAGCCACCATGTGGTTTTGCTGGGAATTGAACTCAGGTCCTCTGGAAGAACAGTCAGTGCTCTTAACCTCTGAGCCATCTCTCCAGCCCCCAAAATATCCTTTTTTTAAAAAAATAGAAAATTGAAGATACGTTTTTTTAAATTCCAAAGACACTAGAACTAAAATTTTAAGAAAAAAGTTTTTGAGACAGAGAGGAAACTACCAGACTTTATCCCTTGAGGAAACTCTGCTTCCTGAATGTCCTTGTTTTACTGTGACACTATGCTGTCCCAGTGGTTAGGAAGGTTCCCTTGAAACAAACTGGAAGTTTCTCTTCTCAGCCAGGACCTTGCCGTGTAGCCTGGCTGGCCTTGAATTTCAGATTCTCTGTCTCAGCCTCCAGTGCTGGGATCTTAGTGTAGCACCGACACATGATGAACAGCATGATAAACATGGCTTACTAGATAGAGTCAGTCCTCAGTTACTTTATTATTCCTAAAGCACAGGCTTTCATTTTGCCCTTTAAGCCACACACAAGGGTAGCTATTAATTCTGTGTGGTATTTGTGGTAGGTGCGCTACTCAGAAAATCGAGGTATGTCATAAAAGTGGGCCCACTGAGGTAACACCCAGTCTGAACAAAGCATCAAACATTAGAGCTTTGTTGAATGGAAACCCTTTCTTTATGAGGCATTGTGGGGAGGGGTACCCCACACACACTAACATGTCCCTAAAAGTGGCAAGTAAGTCCTGCGGCAGGTGATACTGAGGCCCCATAGTTCCAGAGGTACAGCAGAAGCAGGCAGCTTTAGATCCACTTGTCAAGGCCATCTCATGGTGTGTGGCAGCCACCAAAGGAAAAGAGCCTTTGTGGTGGCATGTTGCAGGGCAGTCATCTCAAAGAGGCAGGTGACTGCACCTTGGTTTCCAGGAGCTAAGCTAACATGCTATGTTTCTGTTAAAGGTATACAACCCCCGAATCAGAGCCAATTCCCTCGTCCTGCAGCCCATCAGCCAAAGCCAAGCGGAGACCCGCAAGCAGCTTCTTGGGTCTTCTCCCTCAGGTACAGTGGTAGGCACAATAATAGCACGCAGTGTGAAGTCCTTAGGGATGTCTGTCACGTCAATACTAAAGCCATTTCCCTTGACTTCTTTTAGGAAAACTTTTCTGTCTGTACACTGAAGAATTTGCCTCCAAAGACATGAGGCCACTTAAGCCTGCAGAAATGCAGGAATCCAACCTGACCAGCATGGTGCTCTTCATGAAGAGGGTGGACATTGCGGGCTTGGGCCGCTGCGACTTCATGAACAGGCCAGGTAGCTTCACACTCAGATTTTTTTCCTTATTCCTGCTTCTTCCATGACACCCAGGAGCACATGGCACCTGTCAGGTTAAGCCAACTTGGGATTTGGTCCTTGTTGATATCTTCTCATAATCACAGGCAGAAATTCTCTAAAGAAAATCTAAAATCACAAAAAAATGTGTGTGTCTATGTGTGTGTGTGATGTAGCAAGGGCTGTCTCGGCTAGGGTTACTTTTGCTGTGCTGAAACACTGTACCAAAATCAAGATGGGGGAAAAGGGGTTTTGTATTTGGCTTATATTAATTATATTAATTGGCTTTGCATTGCTGTTCATCATTGGAGGAAGTGAGGACAGGAACTCAAAAAGCATAGGAACCCGGGGCAGGAACTGCTGCAGAGGTCATGGAGGAGTGCTGTATACTGGCTTGCTCAGCCTGCTTTTTTATAGAACCCAGGACTACTGCCCCAGGGATGGCATTACAATGGGCTAACCCTTCCCTCATCAGTCACTAAGAAGATGCCTTACAAGCTGGCCTAAAGTCTGATTTGATGGAGGCATTTTCTTAACTCTGGCTTCCTCCTCTCAGATAACTCTAGCTTGTGTCAGGTTGCCAGCACAATGGCCAAATCTCAGCAGCTGATACCTTCCTGTATCATTCTTTATCTTCGTTTTTGAGACTCACTGAGCAATCCTGAGATCCTCCTAGATGTCCCCATGAGCCTGGCTGTTTATGTTGGTGTGAGATCTGAATTCAGGTCTTCATTCTTGTGCAGCCAATGCTTTACCCACTGAGCCTTTTCCCCTGCCTAGAGAATACCTTACCTTTTGGACAGTGGAGTCAGAAGGACTGGCAAGAGTAGCAGATATAGGGAGGGACAGTGGAGCACTGGTAGATAAGGGCAAAATGAATGGATACATTCCTGAGGTGGCTTGTTGTCTTCTTCATGAATTATATTAGCACCCGGGGAAAAGCCACTCAGATTGCACTCCTTTGCCATGTAGGGCAGACATACAAGAGAGCTCAGCTTCCTGAAGCAAGACTGATCCTAATCTGAGCAGTTTCCTCCAGTGGGTCTACTGATCCTACTGGCCCTGGATTTCTTTCTTCCTGTCCCCAGAGCTACTGAAATGCTGAATGTAAGCATTCTCAATAGTCCTTGCAGACCTCTCACAGCTGGCATTCACCTGCTGCCAGATGCTGCCACGCCCCTGGGTGTGGCTATGCAAGCATAGGCCCACCTGCCCTCTTAAAGAAAGTGCTCATGCACGAACTCTCTCTTTTCCTGCATCCCTGCTTCCCCGTTAAACTCTAGTGTGGTACCTGGTGTTGAGACCCTTTAATTATGTGCAGAAAACTAACACTGAGGGGAAGGCTGGTGAAGCGCAGGCCACACAGCTGCTGCCCGAGTGACAGAGCCACTATCACTATACCCAAAGCAGAGCACTGGTACATGTTCAAAAGGAAGCCAGCTTGTGGCTTTCTCTGTGCCCTCAGTCAACTTATCCTCTGCATCAGCATGAGGTTAAATCCTTCTAGTGTTTAGGAGATGGTGGCAGCTGGACATGTCTTAACCTTTCTTACTGTTCTTTTGGTTTTTGGTTTTTCTGTTCTTTTCTTTTTGGTTTTTCAAGACAGTGTTTCTCTGTATAACCCTGGCATTCCTGTAACTTACTCTGTAGACCAGGTTGGCCTCAAGGTCAGAGAATAGCCTGCTTCTGCCTCCAGAGTGCTAGGATTAGAGGCAAGCACCACCACCATTTGGCTAAACCTAGCCAAGCTGTACATGTCAACAGCTAGCTGGTGAGGAAAGCCTGCCAGTAGCCGTGGTCTGCATATCGTGTCTGTTTACCCTCACCTGTTCTCTGATGGCTCAGTCGTTTATATGTGTTTGCTGGAGTGTTGAGTCCTTTAGGACAATAGCCCAGTGACTGGATGCTATTATTTGCTCCTCTTTACAGATGAGAAACTGAGTCACTAGACACGAGACAACTCACAGAGTCAGAGCAGGGGCATCTGCCCTGACAGCAGCTGGCGTCTGACTGTCCTGCCTTTTCCTTCTGAGGCCCTGGGGTTTTTCCTCTTCCCCCTGGTGCCCGTTGTCCTGTGCTCCCCCTGGTGCTCTTTGTCCAGTGCTCCTTGCCAAGCATGGGCATCAGGTACCTATAGTGAGTCAAGAAGCACAGCCATGGGCTTCCCATTTCCCCACTCACCATGGCCAGGGAGACACTCGGCTGTCGAGCAGGGTCCTGCTACTCTAACCTGCTTTGGGACTTGAAGTTTAGCTTCCTCTCAACAGTTAGAAAGGGCTCTAACTTAAATAGTATTGGTTACTCTTAGGTTTTGCTTGTATCTTTGTGAAAATAACATTTTTCCCCTCATACTTTTAGACAGTGATTAAAATTTCCTGACATGCTTAGCCTAGAAGTAAATGGCAATCTTTATGATGTCTATGTCCTTTGTCTCTTTTTGTAAGACAGAGATTCAGCAAGAGGCCGTCAGGGTAGAAGGAGGCTTTAAAGTGGGAACTGGTGACCAGGCTTTCTCTGTGCTTCCTTCCTTCTACCTGATGGCTTCTGAACTTGAGATGGGTTGGCTTAAGCCACAGATGAATCTGCTACAGGAATCCTTCCAGAAGTGTTCCTCCACAGAAGGGTTTATCACCCTGCTGCTGTTTTATATTATGGTGTTGCTAGAGACTGAAGCCAGAGCCCAAGCATGCTCCAGGAGTGTCATACCACTGAGCCACATCCCAGACCAGATTTTCTTTTTGCATCATGGTAGGAATGGGCCTAGAGACTGCATGATGGGCAGGTATCCTACCACTGACTACAGTACCAGCCACATGTACATTTCATCTGTGAACATTGTCCATCCAGCTCTGTTGTTCATGTCTTGGCATCCTTGGCATTTTCCAGCTCAGGAGAAGAGGGTGTCTGGTGAACTAAATGTGAGGTGAGAAGAAAAAGAAGGCTTGCTAGAAAGTTTTGAAGAAATCAGACATCAGAGATACCTGAAAAGAAACAGGAAGCTGGAACGTAGATTACTCTGTGCTGGGATCCCTGCCCCCTTTCTGTGCTGGGATCCCTGTCCCCTCTCTGTGCTGGGGTCCCTGCCCCCTCTCTGTGCTGGGATCCCTGCCCCTCTCTGTGCTGGGGTCCCTGCCCCCTCTCTGTGCTGGGATCCCTGCCCCCTCTCTGTGCTGGGG